>JACWBX010004313.1:5091-16036 GCA_014622435.1 Polypedilum pembai
CAATCGGTTAAGATTTGACTGAGCTAGAGCGGTTTAAGTAAGGACAAAAATGTTATTTTTGTCAAAACACAAAAATTGTCATAACTCGGCAACGAAAGCACCAAAAAACATGATTTTACCCATTTTGGAATCGTCTAATAATGCTCTTTCAGAAAATGCATTCAAATAATTTTTGGAAAAATTTTCGTATTTTGCCCCATAGTGCAATCGCTTTTTGCATTATAGCTGTAATGTTTTATCCGCTTTTTTTATGAATAGATAAGCATTTCATATTTAGATCGTGAATCTAAATGTTTTAATTTGACAAAAATTAATGAAAAACAATTTTCTAGATTTTTTGCTAAAAATATTGTTCATTTAAAAACAGGAACAAATACAATTTTTCTTAAAAGTTTTGATAATTTTCATCAAAATTATCGCTTTTAGATTGAGAATTGCTCTGAAACTGTTACATAGAAACTTAAGTTACTAGACAATCTATGTAATGAAATGATTGTGAACTGATAAACAAATAGTTTCATTGAAAAAAAGATGATTTGAAAATGTCCAATTTTCTTAATATTCTCTTTACAGTTTATTAAAACTGAGTTATTATACGTAAAGAGAATCATTTAAATCCTTACTTGATGTATTGAAACACTTTCTATATTTCATTGTTTTATTAATATTTGAACATTTTTTTTTTTAATTTTAATTTTTCGATATGAAATCAAACTTTCTTTTATTTTATTTTTATTTAAAGGCCTAAAGAAAATTTTTAGCTTTTAAATTAAGTAAACAAGTTTGAGATTGATAAAGTAGTTTTAGAGAAATTACGGAATACAAAAAACAATAATACATTTTCCCGAAAATTGTTCGTCAGAAACGGTCCTTAGAGTTGATATAACTTTTCATCAACAAAAAAACAAAATTCCCTTCGTTAATATCTTAAATTGTAGTACTAATTAGTAATACAGAATGGCATTTTAGTTGCTATTCAAAGTTATTACAGTTTAGAGAAATTAGCGTTCAAAAAGCGTTGCTAACGAATAATTTTTTTTTGCGTTTGTCCATAATTATGGTAAATTCATTAAAATTGTATGAAAACATTCAATTATTATTGATAGCTAATCAAAAATATTTTTCGTTTGTGTGATTTCTAGGTGTTTTTGTTTCAGAGCATACAAATATTGATTTTTATAACTATTACTTTCTACGCATTTTTTCATTGAATATAAGTTTAGTCTATAAAAATAAATGTTTGGCTATTTGTTTGTTTATCTTTCAAACTTTCACCTTCACTTCATTAAATATATGATTTAGCCCACAAATTTGTATTCATAGCAAAAATGAGACAACAAAATAAACTTTTCTATGAACTTTTTCTGATTAATCTTTCGAAAATCTTTTTTTAATACTGTATTGTATCATCGAGTTATGGACTTTTTAAAATCACATTTAAACTAGTGTTGTTACACAGGCGGCCTGTGATTGCCTGTGATAATATTTACAAAAAAAAATCCACTATGGGAATTGTAGAGGCGCCTAAATCGTTTTTGAAGCGCCATCTTACCCCTTGCAATAGGGTATTTTGCATTTACGTTGTTTACTATATTTTTATCAATATCTCTGTTATTTCCTAATAAATCTAATGGATAAATAGAGCTTAAACGGTGATTTTAAAGAAAGCTAAATTTTAATATAAAACTGTTTATATTTGGAAGAGTTAAATGAAAATCTATAATCCAAAAGTAAACAATTCAGTGAGCAACAATTTTAAATTTTTCATCATCAGTTTTACTTAAACTAAAGCATCTCAACTCACAAAACAAACATAGAATAATTATTTATTTAATTATAAAGCTTCTATAACATTGTCTATAACATTAATATTATTACAGCCAAATAAAGTTAAAAAATGGCGATTATTCAATCTTTTAAAGTGAGTGATTTGCAAAATAAATAATTATTGGGAAAACTAGAGAAGCTTGACTCAAATTGCTCAAAAGAAATTTTGAACAATTTTGCCTTTTACTGTATGACTCTATAAAAAGTTATGGACGATTTAATGAAAATATCAATTTGTCCATATTTTAATGATCGCATACTGTACAACCCTTAAAGTTAAGACATGACCCTCAATATAAATTTTGCATAATTTAAAAAATTTTCAAGTTTTTCCACACTGAATTTAGCACGTTGGGGTAATCTTTTCACAATTACAAAATAATGAAAATTAAATTGCATACTTTGAAGGAATTTTTTCTTTGGAAATTTGCCGCCATAAAAAGTATTATGTAATTAAAATGTTTACATTTTGTTGAGAAGTGAGCAAGTAAAAATTTGTGGTGGAAATTTATGATCAGCTTTCCGCAGACATTGTAGACTATAGAGCAAAAGCAATGAACTTAGAAGTCCGTATTTATTGGTGAAAAAATGAATGTTTTACGTGGAATAATTTGCATTTTAGTCCATTATTTTTATAAAGGTCTATGCAAACATTTAAGAGAAATAAACATAAATTGCAAAGAATTAATCACACATATATATCTTTTGCGTAAATGTCATAATTTCAATAAATTGTTACATAATTTACACATTGAATGCAAAAATTAGATAGCTATACAAGAATGATTAAAAATAATGCATGAAAAGGCATAAAATGATATTAAAATTCTATTTATTGCTTCCTTTAAGCGTTTCTTTCATGATACCAACCGCAACTAAATGTAAGTGACAATAAAAACCATGATTTGGAAGCGCACAAACGACAAAAAATAAAAATAAAATTCAGAGATGAGGAATGAGGATGAATAATGCAATAGGCATATTTGACATTGATGTTTCGTTTCAAATTATCATAAGATTTGAGACGTCAATGATTTTGTCCTTCAATGAATTTTTTGAAAAATCCCAAATGTAATAAAAGGAAAAGTCTACAAGTGTCCATAAAAAAGATTTTAAGACAATCTGTTGTAGTCACAATAAATGTGACTGTGTAAAGAAAGCATGAAGCAGCAAAATTGAAGAGAAATTGTTCAAAAAGGCGAAAAGAGTAAAAAATTATTTAGCAAATGTTTGCGAAACACAAATATCTCTTTCTTTTAATAGCTTTCACACTTTGTTTTTCTTCGAGTGAATGTATACGAAGCTAGAAAAAAAATTTGACAAAAAGAAAAAGTTCCTTTCATGATGTTCATATTTTACATTCTTCAAGGAACAAAGATAAATGATGATCATGATTGATTCATAGCTTTCTTAGATTCAATCTTGAAACAAAAATTTTTATGAAAATATTAGGCGTTTATGATTAAATTTTGTTTGATGATTTTTCACTGAAACAGAAAAGTACCGTCTTCCCTCGAATATAAGAGCCGGCTCTTGTATTTAAATAAAAGAGCCATTTTTGAAATAACGTATATTTTTCCATACAAAAAGTAAACAAAACAGCAAATTTTTTCGTATCTTGAATACAAGAGCCGGCTCTTATTTTCGAGGGAAGACGGTAGGTTTATGTAATCGAGTAAAGATACTCATTTCAATTAAGAAAGGTCTACTTAATGAATGAATGACTATTGCTTCGCATTGTTCCCAGAAGATTCACGCAGAAAAATATTCAATTCAATTAAAAGATGCCATTATCTGCAATTTTTGTGTTCACAAAAGGTTTACGATTGAATAAATGGCTTGTGAAAAGGATGAGAAAATGACAATACTTACTTACTTGCTCAAGATAGTTGAACCAACCCACACAGAGAACAAAATTTCGTTCTCTTTTCTTTCATTGTGCTCATGACGTCATAGAGATGCTGATGGGTTTCAAATAATGCTGAAGGCCTTGAACTTTTTTGTTCATTTTATGGATAAAGAATTGCTTTGTAACCGATACGGTTTACATTCGAAATCAAATTGTTAAGATATTTACTGGTGAAGTCTAAAAGAGTTCGTTCAATAACCTTTTTAAAGTCAAACTTTCCAGAAAGATTTTATTTTGCCTTTTTTCACCACTAGAAAGCACTTTATATACACAGTGAAAAATATTAGAGCATCATTGCGTGTTTAAAGCACAGACATGCTTTCAAATTATCTTTCACTTTACACGTTTACATTATATGAAAATTTTCCAATTCGTAATCACCTCTTACTTATTCATGTCATGCCTTTTGTTATCAGCTTTTACCCCTACACATATGTACCAGAAATTGTTATATAATGAGTACAAAATATGCGCTTGCCCTAGTTCAAATGAAATAAAACTTTTTCTAATGACTAACAACAAAGTTTGTAATTGCTTTAAAACTTTAAAATTCTTTAATTTCTTCACTACATAATTGCTTATTGAAAGTTCACAAACATTCTCACAAAATTTCACTAAGCGTATGAAATTTCTCCATTTTCTTTTTAAAATTACAAACAGTAGCCCACACACATATGATAAAATAGGTCATGAAATAGATTTTAAGTTCTCACAGTACGAAAATATTAGTTTTCTCTAACATATATATCTTTCTTCTTTTTTTACAGTTTTGCTGGCAAACCAAAACCTGACAAAAATTACCACATTTTAAAACTAAGATAAGCAAGAATCCACCATGATAAATATAGCTGGAGTTATCAGTATTACAATTTTTTATTTACTTATTTTATTCGTCGGAATCTGGGCTGGTCGTAAGAAAGCAGAAGGAAATGATTCGGAAGAGGAAGTTATGCTTGCAGGCCGTTCAATTGGCTTATTTGTTGGAATTTTCACAATGACAGGTAAGATGCCTGAGAAACCCAAAAAGCTTTTGAAAATACGCGTATCATAACATGAAAAATGAATTCTGAAAAGAAATTTCACAACAAAATTCTTTCCAAATCTCATAGGATAAAAAAAGAAATTTTTCATCCAAGTTACTGATTTTTATGAATTTTATATTTTACAGCAACATGGGTTGGTGGTGGTTATATCAATGGAACAGCAGAAGCAATTTACACATCTGGCCTTGTATGGTGTCAAGCACCATTTGGATATGCATTGAGTTTGGTTTTTGGTTAGTTTTCAGAAATTATTTTACCGATTATCACATTAAATATGTGAAATTGAATTATTTTTGCATAAATTTGATATTGAATAAGTGAAAATGTTTATTTCTAATCCAGTTAGGATAAATAATTAAATTTTATTATCACCATGAGATATTTCCTAATAGGAATTTCATATTATTATTTATGACGGTGTTTTAGACATTTCAAATTAATTTATTTCAATAATTTTGTAATTTCATTTTTAAGGTGGTCTATTCTTTGCAAATCCAATGAGAAAGCAGGGCTATGTTACGATGTTGGATCCATTACAAGACAGTTTTGGAGAACGAATGGGTGGATTGCTTTTCTTGCCCGCACTATGTGGTGAAGTGTTTTGGGCAGCTGGTATTTTGGCAGCATTGGGTAAGTTTCATATATCAGAAAGTACGAGTGTGTGCTCGACACTAATTGATAATGATCGACAGGCGCGACATTGGCTGTAATTATTGATATGGAGAAGGAGACATCTGTAATTTTTTCAGCATGTATTGCTGTATTTTACACGCTTTTTGGTGGACTCTATTCAGTTGCTTATACTGACGTTATACAGCTGTTCTGTATATTCATAGGCCTCTGGATGTGTATTCCATTTGCATGGACTAATCCACACGTAAAACCATTATCAGGCATGGAAGTTGATTGGATTGGTGAGATTGGAGATAAAAAGTTTTGGTTTTACTGTGATTATGGATTGTTGTTGATTTTTGGTGGAATTCCATGGCAGGTGAGAGAGATTAAAAGAAATAAAATATTGGGAACATTTTATTCACATATCATTTAATAAATTAAGGTCTATTTCCAACGAGTCCTATCAAGTAAGACAGCAGGGCGTGCTCAAATATTGTCATATGTTGCTGCATTCGGCTGTTTACTTATGGCGATCCCACCAGTTCTTATCGGAGCAATAGCAAAAGCGACACGTAATTCTTATCTCTTATCAAAAATCTTGATAATAAACCTTTTTTTTTTAACAGCGTGGAACGAGACTGGATATAACGGTCCTTGGCCTTTGACGGCAGAAGAAACGAGTATGATTCTCCCCATGGTACTACAATATCTTACACCTGATTTCGTATCATTCTTTGGTTTGGGAGCTGTATCAGCAGCCGTCATGTCGTCGGCTGATTCATCAGTATTATCAGCAGCCTCAATGTTTGCTCGCAACGTATACAAACTTATCTTTAGACAGCGTGCATCTGAGATGGAAATCATTTGGGTGATGAGAGTTGGTATTATCGTTGTCGGCATTTTAGCCACCGCCATGGCACTCACAATTCCATCAATTTATGGATTATGGTAAGCGAATTCATTTTCTTTCTGATTGATGATCATTAAGTTTATAAAAATTGTTTTTGCGTAGGTCGATGTGCTCAGATCTTGTTTACGTCATCTTGTTTCCTCAGGTTAGTATTTTACAATGAATCAATTTGTTTCTTTATGCTTTTTGATCAAAGATAATAATTTTATTTTTTTCATTTGAATTAAATTTGATAAAAATTTCAACTCGTGCAAATTAATATAGTAGTAAATATGTTTTATTCTCGATAGCATTAGTTTTCATCTTTTTATTTTTGCTTGTCAAGTGAGAAATGAAAAATAAATGAGGTCAATGTTAAAAAGATGAAAATGGAGATTATTGAAAAAATAAATTTTCTTGAATTGATTTTAACAATGAAAAGTTTCTAATAACGATAATTTTCTTTTTTGCAGTTACTTATGGTTGTTCATTTCAAGCATCATTGTAATACGTATGGAAGCCTGTCAGCATATATTGTGGCTTTCTTCGTTCGACTATCGGGAGGCGAACCAATTCTTGGTTTACCAGCTGCTATTCATTTTCCTGGTTATGATGAGGAAACTCAAGAGCAACTTTTTCCATTCCGCACAATGGCAATGTTACTTAGTCTAATAACATTGGCTGGAGTCTCTTGGCTAACGAAGTAAGTAAAAACTTACTCTATTTTTATATCCATCACTTAACTCTGCTTTATTTTTAGATTCCTTTTCTTAAAGGGAAAACTAGCACCGCAATATGATTACTTTAGATGTGTTGTGAACATACCAGAAGATGCTGTGCGTGTTGGAGACCCATCAGAAATTGATGGTGAGCAGGTAAGTTAAATTATTTTTAAACCTTTTTGCTTTGATTGTAAAATAAATTGTATCATTATTTGAAGATGAGTGTGATGGCTGGTGCTATGAATAAAATGTATGGCGCAGCAACAATGGTCGGGAAGGATGAACGGAATGGAAGGATCAATCCAGCACTTGAACCGGATGATGATTTACCAGCTGTTGAAGCACAAAGGCAAATGCAGCAGATGGCTTTGAGCAATGCTGCTGCAGCTATAAGCAAAGTATCAGTCCCTGGCGGACAAGGCACTACTGCATTTTAACATAGAAACTAAGTCCCATGGACAAATTGCAAATAAATTGCACTGAAAATGAAAGCAACTGATACATATCAATGATAAAGACACACATACAATGAAATTATACATAAAATATATCGATGAATAGTAAGAACAAATATATATTTAGAAAATATGATATATATTATATATATTTCCTGAAAGAATGAAGGAAAAAAATAATTGACAGTCATATCAACTCATACATATCACTAACTTTAGGAAAAATTAAAATCAATTAAGAATTATATATAATGTAGGTGTATTAATTAAATTTTAAATCGTGCAATGGAGCAGGGGAAAAAACGTTCACGATAAAAAAGAATGAATGACGGGCTTGACATGAAACAGAAAAAAGATTCTATAAAATGATATTTATTAAATTTTTTGTTGTTGACAGAAAAATGATTTTCAATTATTCTTTTTTTTACAATTTTATAAATGTCAATTCATGTGAATAATTTTTATATATGAGTTAGAAATCACGAAGATATCTTTGGGTATTAACTTTACAAAAATCAATATTTTCTGTGATTTAATTTACTACCAAATATTTTTGTTTTCAAATTATTTTAGAAGAAGAATGAATGAGATGAAATCAAGTACGTATCATAAAAAGTAGCAAAGCAAAACGTTAATAATTTAAAAGAGTATTTACGTATAAAAATTATATTAGAAATCTATTTAGGAATCACAGAAATGATAAAACATGAAACCTATTTAAAAAGATCTAAAGAAAACTATATTAAACATTGATTTGTTGTTGGCTAATTGTAACTTTATCGACTGTTCATAGAAACGTTAATTATATATAAATGTGTGAAAAAGGAAAATTATAATTATATGATGAATGATGAAATTAATCTTCGTAGCAATTGTGCAAATGCTGTTCTATTACTATTATTATTCTCGCCAGAAACATCTCAATTTACTTAGTTTATTAAAGTTTTATTTTCTGGTCGAGTTTAGAAAAGCAAGTAGTTCAAAATGATGAAAATTCATTTGAAAGAGTGCAATTGAAACGGTGCTAAATACAAAACATATTACAAAAACTGTCACGAATGATATAAAAGATGAGAAAAAAAAAATTTTTGTTCTGATACCTCTGCAATGAAATAGAATAATTATTTATGTGTAAAAATAAATGTTAAAAATTAACTCAGCGCTTAACAGAATAAAGTACAGAAAATATAGTTGAATAATAAATCAAATATTTATTTATGTTTTATGAGAAAGAAAATTTAAGGAAAAAAGAATTTTGTGATTATTAAAGTTAGCAAACATCAAATTCAATTGAATTAAATACTGTAGCTTCTTTACTTCTTTGACCAATTTTATAAACTTATTTAGACTTACTTAATTATCTATTTCTTCCTTTATTTATTTATTCAGTTAAATATTTATTAACTTTTTGTTTAAAAAGTAAATGCAAAATAAAAACCAAAAAAGCTTTGAATAGAACTGATTCGTAGACAAATATTAGAAATTTAAAGAAAATGTAAAACTTAATCATCAGATGTAATCATTACCGACTGTTTTGCAATTTAAATATTGAGAAACACAATATTGTATCTTGATCTTGCCCATATCTCAAACATTTTTTCAATAGATTTTTGAATAAAATGACTGAATATTTCAATGTATGATTTGTTTCATAAATAAAATCAGAGCTAGTCTAGCTCACTTATTATGCCTATTCAATCAAAAAGTAATCTTTGAATAATTTGATTTGTCGAGAGGCGAAAGAAAATAAAAATCAATTATTGGTTTCTCGTGAAAATTGCAATGCATCAATAGTGATGAAGAAGAATTACAAATATCGATATGATGAAATAAGCATATATACACAAAATACACACAAATGTTGGATATGACGTAAAATATAAAATATATTTATGATAGTGAGATCGATACATATCATTTTATCATTAGAAGCACATAAATATGAGTTGAGAAATTATATTGCGATGAAAGTGAAATGGCGAGAGAAAAAAGTTGTTTTAAATGTGTAAAGTTTTGAATTTAAAATAAATTGAAAGCTCTAGATGTCATACACAAAAAATCAAGTATTTAACCCCGCATGAAATGAGAATGAAAAGAGAAATTATTATACATATCATGAATGAAAAATTATGGTGTCCTTCCAAAAATACATAAAAACATGGAGAAAGATAAAAATGAATATTTATAGTGTTCTACAGTTCTATATATTGAATCAAATTCATATACACAAAACCTTGTATTGGATTAAAACTAATAAAATGTTATATTTCTCTCTTCCTCAGTCTCATCTCTTGTTCACAATTTAACACACACACAAAACGTATACAACTGGAAAAAATCGAAATTCTCACATACACTCATAAATACACACAAATAACTTGTTATTCACACTAACTCTTTAACAGGGAATAATTATGTTATCTTGCAAATCTCCATTTGTCTCTGCCATAGAAGTTCTGTGGAAAATACATATATGAAGTCAAATATGGACACAGTTGAGAGAATGAAAATAAAAATGTATTATTATACAGATAAAAATATCGAATTTTTTGTTTTCTCTTGAATTCAATTATCCATTTTTTATTGCATTTTATAAACGTTAGAAGTTTTTCTTGGAAGGTAAATTTTTCAGAGTGAATGCTAGAGGCCTTAATATGGGTATGTTGTGAAATATTAATGAATACAGTCAATTGACTTTTATAGAATATTTCTACAAATTTAAAATTCTAATTTAAGAACAAGAAATTGAATTTCTTGTGCACTGAATGAAATTTAATATTTTTTCATAAAGTTGCACTCATATCAAATAAAATATCAATTATTTTCTCTTCATGTAATGAATACCTTCAAGCGATTTCAAATAGCATGAATATGATATTTGTGTGGGTTAATGTACTTTGTTTTTATCAATTAAATATGAAAAAGTGTAATTATTGTTGAAAATAACGCCTTGCTATGATGAATAAGCAAAATATTTCTTCAAATAGAAGCTTTATTCACTGATTTTTATGTTAGTCATGTGTGTGAAAGTTTTTAATTACATCGATTTGATTGATAATTTTATAGCTCAATTGACATCAATATTTAAAGGCGACAATTGATTTCATTAGGTAGAATAATGTGAATAGAAAGTTTTGCATTAATAAATTTCTTTTGTTATTCCCCAGGCGTAGACACACGTTGCTCTTCATTAATTTTTAGCGCATTTTTGTATAGAAAATGCAGCTTATAAGTTCACTTTGGCTGGCTGGCTGTTCGGCTGGTGACGCGCGAAATCTCGAAAACTATAATAGCTAGAGACTTACGGTTTTTTGTGTTTGATTTGTGCTATCGAGTTATTGCGGCGACGCTTAGTTAGAAAGCTGTCACTGATTGTATTAATCGAGATATTACGATTTAAAATTTCCTTATTGAAAATTGTAAACAAAATTTTTTTCTTTGCTTACTAAGATTTTTTCGTCAACGCGTTTTTTTCGCATCTTTTT
>JACWBX010004314.1:6097-17093 GCA_014622435.1 Polypedilum pembai
TCGACATAAATGTGCAAAATAAGAATGACAAAAATCTACCTAGTCATTAAAACATAGTAGAGCAAAATATCAAAAAATTTCTAAAGTTAAAGTTCTGACACCAAAATAATAGTTGCATAATGAGAAACATAATTACAACATTCGTACTAAACAACAAATCCTTGCGTTGTTCTTCGTTATTTCTGCGTTTTTTATTAGCAATTTTATTTCTCGATAAGTCATTAGAATTTCTAACAATATAGAAAAAAAATTTTTTCACTTTTGATAAATTCAATGTCCGCAGTGAAATTTTTTTTTCGAACTTTCAGATTCATGTTCTTGAGTTTTATATTAGTGCTACCTCATGAGAATACGAGTGCAATGTCGCTTGTACAATATTGGAATCAATCTCGTATTCAAGAATTTATCGACACATTGATTCTTAACCATGCATGACCATGATAGAGAGGTATTTGACACTGATGATAAGTTTATGGAAATGGATTCAGTTTCATGTGAGCAAAATTCACATGAATATTAATGATATTTAATTAATAACATGAGATTATAAAAAGTGTGGATGATTGAAATTTTTTGGGTCAAGTCGATCATCAAATAATGCAAGAAATAGTCAATAAAACTTTTTGAAACTACTTTGTAATCAAATATCTATAAATCAAAATCATAAAAAATTAAAACCACAGTTGATATGAGGTCCACAACAATTTAATAATCTGCCCTCAAACACTCAGACAATTCCCACACTAAAGCTATTTGAAAAGGGAAAGCTACTAAAGCTATTTCTTCTTATGAACTCAGTAAAAAAAAACAAACAAAAAGCTAATTTTCAAAGCAAATTTGCGTAATAAATAAGTCTAACACATGTCAAATAAAGAATCATTTTTGTCCCTTTTCAACACACCCAAAGAAAAAAATTAGCAATTAAAATCTTTAAATTATTGCATCTTAAATTAAATATAAAATACTTAAATTTAACAATAATGATGCTTAAATTTAAATTTTTAGAACATAACGATCATTTTTCAAATTAACAATTTATTGTTAATTTCTAACATTGTTATTATTGCTAATTTTTTTAACAATTAAAATTGTTAATTTTAAACATATTCATTGTTAATTTCACACTAAATATAATAATTGCAAAACTAACAATTATTATTGTTAATTTTGAAAAATATTTGAAAATCTAAAAGAAACTTTAATATAAATGTCATAAATTCACTGCAAGCATTTAAAAGTTGACATTCGAATATTACAAATGAAAATGAACTTATACTGTTTTTAGCAAAAAATATGTATAAAAATAAAACATAAATATAGGACAACAGGAAATTACCAGGACCAAGAAGTTAAGCAACATCATACTCAATACTCACTTAGATGGGTGACCGCAAATCAACAATAATAATGTTTAAAATCAAAAATTATTATTGTTAAATTTAACAATTTCAATAGTTAAAAATTAACAATTTGATTGTTAATTACTACAATTATAATATTTAGTTTGAAATTAAGTATTGATATTGTTAATTTTCTTTAGAAATCAAAAATATTATTGCTAATTATTTTTTTGGGTGTACAAGCTACAACAATAACTTTAATAATTCTGCTACTAAACATTGGTTTTTCTTTATTCTATCAATTAGGCACCATTTGAGAATCATTAAATATCTGTACTGTTATTTTGAATTAGAAAAAAATTTTTGAGCGTGACAGTGTGACGTTTCAAATTGTAAACAAAAACAATTTTTTTATTCTCCTTCTTTATTTTTTGTTCAAAATCCTTTGAATGTAATATCAAGTTCAATACCTTTTTTTAATTAAATTTTTCTTATTAAGAAACTGATAAGCAAAAAGCGTTACGATATTCATGTTCTTGGCCGAAAGGCTTGATTTTCACTAAACGTAGCTGATTCAAAGCCGATAAGCTAATATCACAAACGTTCACCTATCATTATTGTTATGAACTCAGTTTTAGAATTAAATAAATGTTCTTCTTCTTCTTCTTACTTTGAATATATAAAGCATTTTTTAGAAATCCATCAGTAGTTTCATAACTCAATAATTAAATCAGAAACTATAATAGAAAATTTCAACTTTTTTTTATAGAATCACCCTCAAATAATAAAATTTGCTCGTGTACGTGATTTGAAAAAATGTTTTTGATTTTCTTAAGCAAGCGATCAACTATAATTATCCAACAAAATATTCTCGACTAAAGAATTTGCGTTTAGCTTATTTATATTCGAAATTTTTGACGTCAAAACTTGTTTTAAATTTTCATCTTTATCATCTGCAAGTAGAAACGACTTTTTCAGAAAATTAAAATCTCTGCTGTTGCTACTTTTTTTTCTCTTTAATACTAATATATTAGAAGTGGAAGACAAAGTGCTTTTTAAATAATATTTGTACACTTTCATTAAGTACAAAGTTGCTATACATATTGAGAGACATCGTATAAATGAGCATCAGTTTGATCGGAAAATTCATTCGTTAAATATCGAAGATAAAATATAAATTTTTTTTGAGTTTTCGCAAAGTAAAGTGAAAGTAAAATACCAAGAAATCAGAAAAATCGTGAATTAAAAAAAATCTATTTTGAAAATCTGTTTTTTCGATTGCGATTTCTAAATAATCAAATCAATTTAGTTGCAATTTTCGTGAACACTCGTACGGTGACATAATCGAGCAAAAGAATTTTCACTTTGAAATAATATGGTGATGGAAATGGATGATTCAAATTTATTGATTCAGTGTGATTTTGAAGTATTTGGTCATGTTCAAGGTAACAAAAAAAGCATTTAGAGAGAAATTGTTAAATTTAATACTATGATTTATTAAGGAGTGGGATTTACAAAGTATTGCAAAGACAATTGCTTGAATGCTGGTATACGTGGATGGGTCAAGAATAGTAAAAAAGGAACTATTGTAGGAAAAATGCAGGGCCTTAAACCAGAAATTGACAAAATGTAAATATATTTTAAAAATTTCAAGTAATTTTAAAAATGAATTCTATTCGAATTCAAAGTTTCTTGAAAATAATTCAATAGAAGAAACAGATTTTCTCGAATGCTCTATTTGATAAAAATAGCCGAATTAAAGCTATAAGGAATTGTTTTTATTATTAGTGATAATAACTTTTATTTTTTTCTTATAGGGTGGAATGGTTAAGGCATATCGGAGCTCCAGGTTCAAAAATTGAACGATGTGAATTTGAAAATTGGAATACAATCAACAGATTTGATTATAAAGATTTTGAAATTCGATTTTAATTTAAGCTTTACAAATTTTCCATTTTTATTTTTTAATACTAACACTAGATAATACTTTAAAAATATGATATATTAATTATTCTTCTAAGCGTTTATGTTTCTGTCGGCTTTTTGTGTAAATAAATTGAAATAAAATGAATTACTTACAGATTTCTTATATGTTGATCACGTGATTATTGTTTTGACAAATCTTTCAGATTATTTATCAGCTGTCTACTTTTATTTTTCTTTTTTTAGGTGAAATATTTAAAGTGTAAAAAAATCAAAATTTCAAGGTATTTCCAAATTGATTTCCGATAGTGTGTGCCAAACTAATTTTGATAATGATGTATTTGACTTGAATGAATATTGTACATTTGAAATTATCACTTTGTTGTAAGTTAAAATAATATTTGATTCAAAATGATGTTTATATTTGCGGTAATTGAAATTTAGTACATTATACTTTTTTAGTACAAAATATAAAATTATTCACACCAAAATTTTTTTAAAATTTTTTAACACTTTTATATGTATCATTTATATTTTTTCTACTTAATGTATTTACTAACCTTAGTTTATATAAAAATTATTTATTACAATAATATATTTGAGTTATCATTCTACATTTTTAGAATAGGTGTGAATATGCTCATCTACAGGTTAAAATTTAATTTAAACAATGTTTTTTGAATTTTCTTTGAACGTTAAATAAATCCTAAATAATGAAGTTTGTACGTAATAAGATTTTCTTTAATCGATTAGTCACACTCTAATTGTGATATATTATATTTTATGTAATTTATAATAATTACTCGCAATTATTGTATTTTTGTACTTAATTGTTGTTAAATTTTTAATACTTAGAACGAAAGGTTTTTTGTTTGAACTTCAAAAGAGAATATTCATATTCATTGAAAGTTACAAATGGATAAGATTATTGTGAAAGTCAATACGTATTTTGAAGCAATTTTTACTATTTTTTGTCTTGGATTCAATGACCAATCTTCAAAATTTTATTTCATTCTAGTTTGTATTAACATCATTTTTCCTCTGTATATCCTAATTGATTATTTACTAGACGGAAATCTCTTCGTGTCATTTGATGCATTGAGCAAATTTACAGATTTAATTGAACTTTTTGGACCGATTTCTCTACACATAATAAACATATGCATTTTTTATAACAAAAAAAATATTTTCATTGAAATGAAGTCATTAATGAAAAAAATGGATTATTTTCTACAAAAGTGTAACAAAAATAAATTTTCAAAGATCGAGAAGGAAACATTTTATTTTTTCATAGTGAAAATTTTATTTATTGTAATAGTTGGATTGAGTATCGAAGTGTTTCAACTTGTTACGTGAGTATTTACTCTTAAGGTTCACTTTAATTCAATTGACCATTTTTATTGATAGATTGAAAAAAACTGATCCGAATTGGCAAAGTTCCATTAAGACACGTGTAATTTCACTCAACATTTCTCGATTGATGATAATTCAATTTATCTATTTTTGTGATTTTATAAGTGCTCGAATAAGAATTTTAAATTTTCTTCGAATAAATATTTTATCAACCAATAGCACGAGTGATAGCGAAACTTTTAATAATATCAGGACTGTTAAATTACTAGATTTGGATATTTCAAAGCTTCTACAATTGACTTGTGAATATTTCAAATGGATGTTATTATTGAACATAACATTAGATGTTATTAGTATCACAATTGATATTTATTGGATTTATGGTGGGCTTCGTATGAATAACCCTAACTTTATTCGTGAGTAGCTCTTCAAAAAAAGTTCAATTATATCATTGATGATTGTATTCATTTTTTAATATTAGAATCATGTTGCTGTCCTTGGAGTAAAATTGTTATTGTCATATTTCTTTTCTATTCATGTAATTGTATACAGCAGCATCGTGATAAAACATTGATTGAAATTTTCGAATGGAAAATTAGCTTTATTGATACTATGAATTCTAAACGAAGATTATTGCTTCAAAATTTTCATACATCAAAATTCACCTTAAATGCAAATGGCTTCTTTAATATCAACTGTAGCACATTAGTTGGAGTTAGTATAAATATGAATTATTATTGGTTAAAAATTAAATTTATTTATTTTGTTCAGGTAGTACAAGCTATAACAATATATATGGTAACATTAATCTTTTAAATTTTAAAATGTATAAATTTTCGTAATCTTGGTTTCCATAATTTTCAGGTTTATTTCTTCCAATTTATGAGTGATTCAAATATTTTCATTTTAGCTATTGAAAGATTAGAAATTAAAAAAAATTTTAATGATTCACTTGTTTAAAAAATAATATTTACAACAGAGTTGAAAGGAACCCTCCTGGAAAAATTTTTCACGCCAAAACGTTTTTTCGCCACAAAAGTATTTCACCATTAATTTTATTTTTAATTTGTTACGTAATATTCAGCTATATTTTTCGTAACCAAATTTTATCACAAATACAAATGGAACATGAATCGTCTGTATACAAGTGAAGCCAAGTCTGTAAATGAAGTGGTTTGAAAAGAATTTGAAGCAAAAATATTAAAAAAAGAAAATTTGAAATTTAGCAGCTTTTTAATTCTGATTTAGACTAAAAAAATCAGTGAGTTCAGAAAAAATGGGTCACTTTTGGGTCATCCACAGTGGGCCAAAAACTTTAAAATTTGAAAAAAATTGGTGAAAGTACTCGTGTTGCAGACGGTGTACTTTAGTGCATTTTTGGCGCCCATATCAGTGTTTGCTATAAATTACAGAGTTAGCTAATTCGTTTTTAGATACGGAAGCTTTACCTTAAATACAATTGTTAAAGCGAAGTTGAATTGTAAAACTTTATGTTTAGTTGTCAGCTTTTTAATTTGATTACAACAATCAAAATTTCTGTGAGTGTATCAAGTAAAAGCAAATTTTCAAATTCATTATTTAAAAGTAATTTATTTTTGCGTAAAAATAACGGTTAAATGAAATTTGAAATTCAAAAAAGGCGCCAAAAAACGCGCAGTTTCTCGAATAATGCTATTAGTGATAGCTTTCAAATAAAGTGATAAGCCAGTAACTCGATAGCACAAATCTAACACAAAAAACCGTAAGTCTCTAACTATTGTAGTTTTCGAGATCTCGCGCCTTACCCGGGACACAGCCAGTCAACCAAAGTGAATGTCAGAGGGATGGACACGGTGGCGAGAACTTGAACAATTTTCCGCCCCTTTCGCCCCAAAATTTTAATTTTTCCTATTTTAACATTGAATTTTCTGTATCTTTTGATGCATTTTTATTAATCATACAAAAAAATGCTATAGACATTAAGCAAACGTAGAAAACTGCAAAAATTTTTAGCTATGATCAAGATTTGAAAATGCAATCTCAAAAGTTTCAATGAAAAAATTATAAAATAGATTTTTTCAGCCTTTCGCCACTGTGTCCATCCCCTTGGTGAATGTATAAGCTGAATTTTTTCAAAAATGCGCTAAATTTATTATATTGGCTTTTATTGAAGAGCATTATTAAACGATTCTAAAATGGGTAAAAACTTTTCCAAGTATTTTTGTTCTCGAGATATGACCATTTTTATATACTGCCAATATACAAACCCACTTTCACAGCTCTAGTATAAACAAATCTTAACATATTAAGCTCAAACTTTTTTAAACGATAGATATTTGTTATATGAACATTTTGATGTATAATAGGTGTTATTTTATCAAGTATTGTGATCACAAAAATGCACAAAATTCAATAAAAATACCTATTTATAAATAAAGAGTTACTTTTACTTTGCTCTGACTTCTCATAGCAATATTAAATTATTATAAAAATTTTATTATTTTAAAGTTCATGTTGAAATTAATATTGAAGCGGAATTTCAGATTTTTTGAAAAAACCGTTTTAAAATTATGAATTTATGAATATTGACTGAACGGTAATTTTTACGATTTTCACTAGCTTTTTTGACATTAAGCGGCTGAAAAATATGTTTAGAAGCCTTAAGTGTGAACTTTTTTGTTTTTTTTAAAGCCTCATGTAATACAAATATTTTAAAGCAAAATTTATTGAAATAAACTTGCATTAACAAGTTTTACACCCAAAAAACTAAAGCAATACAAAATGTTGGAAAAGACTTGAATTGAATAGAGGAATAAACATTTAGATGAATTGTGAAAAAGAATGAAATAAATGCACTTTTGTTGGCGTGGGCTATTTTAATTTCCCCTTAAAATTTAAATATTTGCTCCTAAACTATTCAATATTTGATTATTCCGCTGATGAACTAGTATTGAAAGTGTGTTTCAACAAGACGATTCTAATGATATATAAGATGTAAGGTAAAATGATAAGAAAATAGAGAAATTGTAATTTTTGGGGGTTAGGATGTTTCAATTTCCTCCAGAGTAGAAAGTACCTTATCAAAAACGTGGTAATAAAAAAACAGAGTTTGAAAATGTGAAAAGTACATATTATTGGGCTGTTAACCAAATTTTTGAATATTTTTCATGATTCCATATATATTATTATTAGAGCTTAGTAGTAATGTTCTGAATCATATCAAGTTCTGTTATAATTTTCTAATTGTTTGCTGAAAATGTGTCAAAATTTCATGTTTTTGGACGGAAAATCAATAGTCTATTTTCTCGATAATATTTTTAGAGATTTAAATCATCTTTTAAACAGTTTCCAATATTATCATTTATATGATGTTTTCAAAAGTGTCCAGAAATTAGAATAACAACTCGATTTTATTTTTTTAAAGTATTAAAGATAAGCATGGAATTGTGACATATTTTTAACTTAAAAGGAGAAGTAATATGTACAAGGTAGATTAAACCTAAGTTTTGTTATATCCAACGCATTCATTTAAATCTGCTGTCATTTTCTTCATTTCTTCAATAAATTTTCGTTTCTCTTCACCAACTTGTTCTTGTGTAAGTTCTTTCATTGAACCTATTA
Source organism: Polypedilum pembai (assembly GCA_014622435.1). Lineage (NCBI taxonomy): Eukaryota > Metazoa > Arthropoda > Insecta > Diptera > Chironomidae > Polypedilum > Polypedilum pembai. The sequence continues at coordinate 14,314 of JACWBX010004314.1, forward strand.
CAATAACTACAGCCATTGCATTGAAATAACCACCCTTTTTAAATTTGTCTTTTACACATTCCTTTTGCTGCTTTGAAAGGCTTTTGTCACCTGCCATTACGTTACTACTATCTTCAATTGTGAGTTTATTTATATCACCACATTCTCTATTTATAGATATATTTTTTGGATTAAGCTCAAACTCTCGGCTCATCAAATTTGATTCTTTAACATATTTTCGAACACAATAGTATTCAAACTCATGTTCAGAAGAATTTTCTTCATCATTAAGTAGTTCTGTAAATAATTGTGCATATTTCACATTCGAATAAGTCATTGTAAAAGATAACAAAAATACAGAAGTAATTAAATAAAACCTAAAAATTGAAATAATTTTTTATAAAATAGCTTTTGATGCTTACAAAAAATTTAATTTAGGTACATACTTTGTATTGAACATTATAAAAAATAAATTTACGCAAAAAATTAAAGTTTTGTTTTTAATTTTTGAGATTAAACTTAAACTAATAAAATAATGATTTAAATTCTCTCGTTTTACTCTCAACTGAACTTTGCATCTTTATATAATCATTTTAGCGCTTTTTCTTATAACAGAATTTTTTATTGTTCACATTTTGTCTGTCCCTTCAGTTTTTTTGTAAAACTTTCTTGCATTAAGGTATTGATCGCTTTTATAATTAAGACCTTCCTGTTTTGATTCTAAAGTAATTTTATTAAAAAGTTTAAAGTAATCAAATAAAATTTTGAATGTGTCTATCGAGAATTCTATAAATCGAAATTCTATTAAATATTTTTCAGACTATGAATAATTTAATTGAACATAAATAGATAATTTATCTGAGAAAATGTAATTTTCATTTCTCATCAGTTTAATGACAATTAAAAGTTTAAATTTGTAAATAAAATGTAGAAACAAATGTTCTCATATTTTCAAGGAGAAAGAACTTTGACAAAAGTTTTTAAAATTTCGATCTTCATTCGCTATTTTTTCAGTATATTAGTTATGGGAAATTCTCTAAGTGAGCGAAATTTGAAAAAATGCGTTTTGTTCCTTTCTCTATACATTATGGGATAAAATGCAGAAAAAACGGCATTAATTACAAAAACTGTTTATATTGATTGGAAATCATTAGTTATGTATGAAAATCATGATTTCAGTATTCATAAATATAATTTCCTTAAAGAAAATCAAATTTCTAAAAACCTGAAAATCTAAACAAAAAGTTTAAAAAAATAAAAATCGTTAAAAAAATTAATTATTTTTTTTGATGTCTCGTGAAGTATAAGAACTTCAAAAACTTAATAACCTGTACTTTATACAATTTAAAGTGAAATTACACTTGATTTCTTAAAATAATTCATCAAATTCTACTTTAAAAATGAACATTGTAGCGCCATCTAATGATTAAAAAGAGAACTATTAACAAAATTCCTTCTATTTTAAGAGCGTCAATACTCCTAAACCTGCAACTTTCTGCAAATAAAAATTATGCTGTCGCATCAAGGACAAAATGAACTTTAAATTATCATAAATTTTTTCTTGCTCAAACTTGCTCTCGCTGATATTTCCATTATCAAAAATGGCAAAAAATGGTTTTCTTTGGTCCATCATAGACGAGCGAAAAAAAATTTTTCGAAAAAGTTTTTATATCACAATACAGCTTGCTTAAAGATGTTTTCAATGGCATTAAAAATTTTTTCCTGCAGTTTTAAAATTTTACTGAAATTTATGTTTTTTGCTTTGGTTACATTTTGAAGCAAAAAATTTTTTGGTGTTTAGGCAGCTGAAAAAGCTATTTCTAAGAGAAAAACTAAAAATGTTTTTTCTGATTCATATTCTGCAGTTTATGAGCTTTCCAACGATGTATAATACATATTATAAAAATTATGTAAAATTTTTAGTATTTATGCCGTTTTTTTTGCATTTTATCCCATAGTGCTCTACTTGTTTTTGTTCGAGAATTTTCATTTTCAATTATTCACTGATTAAAGCAAACATTCTCAATGAATGATGTACACCTAAACTGTTTTTTTATTAAAATATATTAAGGAAGACATATATTAGAGAATATCAAAGGAAATTTCAATAAAAGTTTGTTCAAATTTCTCAAAATTGTCTTTGTATTTGAGTTTGGAAGCTATGAAACTAGTAATTAAAGAGATTATTAAATTCGAGCTATGGATCGGACGGACGGACGGACAAAGTGGATATATAAGCGCTTTCTTTTTCAAAGCAAATGCGCTAATAATAATTAAGAAATAACAAAGAGCTCTCAAGCAACAATTTATTGAGAAATAACATACTAGGGCAAGAATCAAAAAATAAGGAATTTTGCTCACTTTTTCACTTTATAAATTGGCTTTTTTAATCATTACATAATGATTTATAAGCTTCATTGAATAATAACCAGTCATTCTGTATTTGATTCTGTTGGAAATACGAAGTATTTCCTGTCCAGCAACGATAACTTGAGCAGATAAAAAGGTTTATGTTGGCATTCTGCCAAGCTTTGAGATGTCCGCCGGTAGTTTAGTGGAAGAGTACCTGACCGGAAATCAGGAGACGCGGATTCGATTCCCGCTCGGACATAGACATGTCAAAGTGTCTTTTTTCTGCTCATCTGACAGATTCGTAAGCTGAGATGCTTTAGTTTTAGTAAAATCGATAAAAATAAGATTTCTCACTGAATTTTTCGCTTAAAAATTGTTTGATTGCTCAAAATTTACATAAATTTCTCTAAATTTTTGTTAAAATTGATGCTCTTAAACTGCAATCTGTA
>JACWBX010004314.1:22575-34989 GCA_014622435.1 Polypedilum pembai
ATTCGAAAAAATGCGTTTTGTAATTCTTTCTCTACTTGTTTTTGTTCGAGAATTTTCATTTTCAATTTTTCACTAATTAAAACAAATATTCTCAATGAATGATGAATACCTAAACTGTTCTTTGACTAAAATATATTTAGGAAGACATATGATGAAGAATAGCAAAGGGAATTTCAATAAAAGTTTGTTCCTTAATTTTGTAAATAAAAATTTCGAAACTGTCAAATCGTTTTTTAATTCTACAAATTCCAATTTGTGTTACTAATTGACGCTATTTTCTCCTATAAATCGTTAATTAAACGCTATCAAAAATAGTTAACTAGATAAAATATCAACTCTTTATCAAATAATACTATTTCTCAATGAGATTTAATGAGTAAAAGAGCGAAAATTTGCAAAAAACTGTCTCGAAAAATTATTTTTGTTACTAATTGACGCTTTTCGAAAATCAATTTTTAACCAAATAAAAGGTTTTCAGCAACTATAAAATGGTTTATATTATGTATTCATTGATTTTTGGCATTGTATTTGAGTTTGAAAGCTCGGAAACAAGTAATTAAAGAGAAAAATGAAAAAGTAGAGATTTTTGGAGAGTTTTGTCACTCAGAGAATTGCCCAATACCAAGGTTATATCAATTTTAAGGACCGTTGCTTACGAATAATTTTCGTGAAAAGGTATTTGATGTTTTTTGCATTCTGCGATTTCTCTAAAACTACTTTATCAATCTCAAATCTGTTTATTTTATTTAAAAGCTAGAGAATTTCTATTGGTCTTTAAATAAAAGTGAAACTTGGTAGTTTCAATCGACCGTTAGGGAATTCCGAAAAAGCCCGCGTCATGCAACTACGATTTTTCGGAATTATTCAAACTTGTAAAAGTTTGTTAACAAAAAACTTAAATAACATCATTTAGTTAGTTATTAATGTTCCCTGATATTAAAGAAGTTATTATACAACTAATACAGGCTTCACTTTTCATCCTTTTAGTCTAAAACTTGAATATTTTGTTTTTTACTTTAACATTTATTTTCGAAAATTCAAAATGTTTTCGAAGAGAGGTGTGAAAACACGTTTGAAATTTATTTTTCAACGATCAAAATTTCAATTGAAACTACCAGGAAATAAAATAAAGTTTCATTTCATATTGAAAAATCGAAATAAGTTGAAAAAGTTTGAAAATTAAGAAAACTGCAAATCATAGAAACTAAAATAAGGCATGAAATGAAAGTTTAAATGATTTTCTTAATGAAACATAACTCAGTTTTGATGAATTGTAAAGAGAATATTAAGAAAATTGGTTATTTTCGAATCATCTTTTTTACAATCAAACTATTTGTTTATCAACTCAATAATCACTTTATTTCCTAGATTGTTTCATAAATTAACTTTCTGTGTAATAGTTTCAATGCAAATTACAATGTAAAAGTGTTAATTTTGATGAAAATAATCAAAACTTTTTAGAAAAATTGTATTTGTTGCTGTTTTTCAAATGAGCAAAATTTTGAGCAACAATTCTAAAATGTTTATTTATTCATAAAAGAAGCGGATAAAACATTACATGATAATGCAAAAAGCGATCATAAGAAATAGAAAAAAATTTTCATAAAAATGAGCAACAAAAACAAAAGTTCCCGATTTTTTTGCGTTTGCCCTTATTAAAAGTTATACTAATATCTCTTATTACTTCTAAATTTTTTTGCATTTAATGCTAATTAGCTTCTATAAATTATTCATTTATGAAAACCCTTTTAATACATTCGTATTGATAAACTTTCATATAATTCAGATAATTAAGACTCAATGAAGTATGAAACAACTTGAATTAAAATCAGTCAACTATTTATGACAAATATATACACATCGCAACTATTTTTATTGTTTTAAACAGATGTCACATGACTTTTTCCTGGATTACAACAATTGTAAGCAGACAACATGTGCTATTGTCATATTACTTTTATTGAATACATTTCGCTTTACTTATCTATTTTAAATAGTTTTTTTAATTCAGATAAGTATATGAAAAGGAAGACATAAATACTATTTATAACGTCAAATTTTTTTAAAATCAAACTGTCTAGGATAAATCAATTGACTTTGGGCCACTTTTACAAGGCAACAATAAAAGTTATCAAAAATCTCTTTTATTGTATGGATTTAGTCAATTATTGAGTTTACTACATAAAGCTAGAGCTTTTCTTTACTATTTCAACACACATTGTCAAAAGCTTTTGATTATTGAGTTATCGACCAAACATGATGAAATTTAATTTTGGGCTACTTTTTATTTTTGAATTTATTTAATTGAAATAACTAATACTAGCCACATAAAAAAACAGAGTTTGATTTAAATAAAGTTTTCCATATTTCGGATATTTCTACATATTTTGCAACTTTGTATTGAAAAATTAGTGGCACAAAATTAAATTAGAGATTAATTAGACTTTTTATGATTTAATTAAGTGATAACAATTCAGTTTTCACTCATTGAAGAGTCGTTCAAACATTTTAGTACTTGTATAATGTCAAATTGTAGTGAGATAGTAGTTAATTATGAGAGAAATGGACAAATATAAAAAGAGAAAAAGTGGAAAAAAATCAAAAAAAAATTTTTTTATTTTTTAATTTTCAAAAGATTTCGTTTAATAAGTGAATACTATTAAGAAATAATAGGAATAAATGTGTATAGTATGTTTAGTTATATATTAATAACGAAAAAGATAAATACTTAATCAATACACTTCATACATTAAAAGTGAAATAATTTGCGATTTTCATAAATTTGACAAATGTAAACAAATAAATGATTTACCTACTTTAATATCTATGAATGTATTTTTATTCAAAACAAAAATCCAAGAAATAATAGAATATTTCAATACGCAATTAAGCCGATAAAATTAAAATCAAGAGGATTTTTTTTGATAAAAAATCCATTGAATATGTCCCTAAAATTGCTTTTTAATTCAAAATTTTAAGAAGTCACTGAATTTTCTCACTAATTTTGCTTAACATTATAGTTTATGATTCAATATTTCGTCATGAATAAGAATTAAAAATTCATAGCAGAATTAAGTTTTAAAAGAAATTTTGTAACGGTTTTAAAAAATTAAATCTAATCCAACTTGGACCATTTTTTACAAGATTGAAATATTCATTTATTTCTTGCAAAAATCTTTATTTAAATTTATATTTCCTAAATTAATTTTATTCATTACAATTTATTATTCAAATCACTATCGAGTGGAGGTAAAATTTCTTTTAACCACTTTTCAATGTTCAACATTTCGCTTTTCTTCAATTCATGCAACGTGTTTGGAAGTGGCGTGAAATCACCCATGATGCCACGTTTTTTCAGTTCATTGAATGTTTTTCTGGCCCATTCAATAGGGACAAGATTGTCTCTATAGATAAAAAAGAAGAAAAAGGAAAACAAATTTAAATGTTTACTATTGTTTAAAAATTATTGATAGAATTTTTACCTTTCGCCATGAAACATTTTCAAGGGTGGCAGAGGAATGGAGCTATCATGTTGATCAAGTGATTCATATACAATTGATTCACGATTGAGAAAGGATGAAAGGGCAAAAATTCCACCGAGATTTGTGTTCAAATGATAACCTGTATGCATAGCAAGTGCTCCTCCCATACTAAAGCCTATTACAAATATTCTATGAAAACAATTGATATGAAATTTCTAACTAATTTACCTCCTACAACAATCCTATTTGCTGCAATTCCACAACCATTGATTTCACGTGAAAGCAACTCATTGACAGTTTCATATATTTTTGACAATGATTTTCTACACTCTTGTGCCTCAATAGAAATTTCTTTTCTATCAAACCACACATTGCTGTATTCTCCGTTCAATGGTGTATAACTGAAAATGCAACACTGACATGTATTCAAAAATTCAATTTAATATTCATAAGTGTTTACCTTTGAACTGGTGCAGTTGGAAAGAGAAATTTTACATGAGGAATTTCAATGTTTCTGCCCAATAAAAATCTAACCCACTCGACGAGGTTATTTCCGGTGTCACCTTTTAAAACCATTTATTTACATTAGGTTTAATTATACTAATTAGTAAAATTTACAAAATTATCTAATTAATGAGCTCACCTGAACCATGAAAGAAGATGACAGTCGCACTATGTGTTTTTCCCGTAGGTGGAAGTACCTTTTCAATTAATCTCATAATTATTTTGTACCGTTTCCTTTATTTAAATTTCTTTTTAAGCTACTTCTGTTTCTTAATTTATCTTTTTAATATCTGACTTTTAAAAAGACGAAACGAAAAATAAATACAGATAATTTATTATGATGACTATTGAAAGATTATAGCGACTTTTGAAAATAATTTGAAGTTTAACTTTAGAATGAAATTTTAAACTTTCAATATTTTTTACCAAAATTTTAAAAGATTATCTGTTAAAATTTTTCAAAATATATGACAAATGTATATGTATAGATGTAGCAGTATAAATGTATAGTCAGCCAACCAAAGTGTTTTATCAAAAACACATGAAGCAGTATATAAACAAAAATAAATAACATTGATGCAGAAATATTCCACATCAGTGATGTGCTCTAAGAGAATAATTTACTATTTTATTCATTAGAAAATTTTTTAAATTAAATGAAAAATTTCGCAAACTTTGTAAAAAATTGAAATTTCTCTTGAAATTAATGATATATTTCCCAGTATTTTAATTAAAGCAATTGTAATTCTTGTTTTCGTTCGAGAATTTTCCTAGAAATCGTTGTTTAAACGCTATGAAAAGTAGTTTACAAGATAAAGAATCACCTCTTTATCAAATGATACTCTTTTCCAATGAGATTTAATCAGAGTCCGAAACCGTTTTTCGACTAACTAAAATTCAACTAATTTTTAGTCGATTAAAAATAAAATATTAATCGAATCAATTTTAGTCGAATAAATTTTAATTTTAGTCGGTTAAAGTCGACTAACTAAATTTGCAAAAAACTGACTCGAAAAATTATTTTTGTTACTAATTAATGCTTTTTGAAAATCTGTTTTTATTCAAAATAAAGGTTTTTAGCAACCAAATATTTTTTATTTTATGTATTCGTTGGTTTTAAGCATTTTGTTTGAGTTTGAAAGCAATGTAACAAGTAAATAAGAGAAAATGAAAAAGTAGATTTTTGGAGAATTTTTTCACTCAGAGAATTGCCTATTATATTTTTCATCAAAAGAGTTGAATTGAAACAATTGTTTCCAGTTGACCTAAAACAAACCAATTAAATATTAAAATTTTGCTTACCATGTATGAAAAGTTAAATTAAATTTTTAAATAAAATTATTAACTATTTCTCTGAAATATTTTCCAAAATAATTTAAATTTAACAATAATTACAGTTATGACATTTAGAAAAATAAATTTTATTTGACACCTAGAAAAGTTTAACAATACATTTATAAAAATAATATATATGAATACAACATTTTAGATTTTTCTGATAGATTGATGTTGTAGGTACGTTTTTTAAATTCGGTTGATTTTTGCTTTACTGAATTTATTATAATATTCAAAAACCTTTAAATGGCTTTACATAAATTCTTTTGGTGAAGCTTTTGATTTTTTTACAATAAAAAATTGAAAACTTACAGCAAAGGTTTTGTGGTTTCAAGCAAGTTTTAAGTTTTTCATTATTGAATCTTTCTTTCTTAAAGCATTTATAAAAAGTCTGATCTTGTTTAAATGTTAGTTTAAAGTTTTATAAACTTTGTGTTCTCATGTATTTTTGAAAAAGTTGCAAGAGCAAACTTGAAAAACAACTACTGCATATGACATGCTCAATATTTATTTTCACATAAAATCATAACACTTCATTTTGATGAAGTTTTAATAACATTTATATTTCAAAAGTTTTACTTATGGGCAAGAATCAAAAAAAAATTTACGTCAGTAACGTTGTTTGTGATGTATTTTTCTCTAAACTGAAACAACGTAGAGCAGAAATTAATATGCCATTCTGTAGTACTAATTAGTGCTACAACTTAAGATATTAACATCTGAGATTGAAGCTTTTGTTAAAAAGTTATGATCAGTTGAAACAACGTTACTGACGTAAAAAAAAGGGAAAAATCTATTTTGCATCGATTTTGCTCAATATAAAAACATTACTTTCTCTGTCGTTTCTCAATCAATCAGCTTCAAAGTTTCAGCAGTGAATAGATAAAGCTCAAACAAACATTTTAAATTATAATTTGTTTTGTTTTGAAATTGTTTTGATTTTGAAAAATTGTCCAAAAATGTTTAAGTTGTAAGAAAGTATTGAAAAATTACTTACTAAAAACCTAATTAATGATTAATAATGGCTTTAAACTTTCTACTTTACTGCCAATAACTTAGTTTATCAAAAAATGAAGCAGAATATTGTGAAAAATGATCAAATTTTCATCATAAATATTCGCATCGAAATTGTTTGATTTTCAATATAAATATAACTCAATTTAAAAGATTGATAACTAATTTGACTTTGTTTATAGTTGTTTGACTACAAATTGCAGTTTTAGAGCATCAATTTCAACAAAACTTTTCAAATTTTTGTGTAAATTTTGAGCAATCTAACAAATTTTAAGTAAACAATTCAGTGAGCAACAATCACAAATTTTATATTAGTCGATTTTACTTAAACTAAAGCATCTCAGCTTATGAATCAAATACAGAATGGTTGGTTATTAGTTAATGATGGTTATAAAACATTATGTAATCATTAAAAAAGCCAATTTATGAAATGAAAAAGTGATCAAAAATTGAGCAAAATTCCTTATTTTTTGATTCTTGCCCTTATATATTATTTTCTTTCTGCTCAATGACAACTCTCTCAAAAAATATTGCTTTAAATTTTTTCAATAAAAAAATTCTTTACTAAATTTAAAATAAAAGAAAACAGATAAATAGTTGTTAAGGCAAATTTCGAGAAAGTTTTAAACCCCACATTATTCATCCATTCAGCAAGTTACAAAAAAATATGCTTATTTAAATTATAATATAATAATTAAGGAATAAATAAAATTTAACAATCTTTTCAATATTTTTCAGCATCTCATTTATTCACAGCTTATCAACAACATGTTTAACATGTATAAATATTTAATGAATTTTATTCCACATTTGAAAATTTTGTAAACTTTCACACAACTTTGCATTAAAAATTTCTTCGAAAATGTATGATAAAATATAATAGAAATTTAGATAAAAGTTAATTGCCATAAATTGGTTGCAAAACTTTCATACACATTTAAAAAAATATCTAAGACTTTACTTTTTCAATCAAGAAAGCAAATTGATTATGCGTATACACATTAATAGTCCTTAACATTAATCTTACATTTAATAAACATTGTACTTCAGCCACAATTAATTCACATTAATCATTTAATTATTATTCATCACAATATAAGTCTTATTTTATTCTTTCGAGTGTCTCTCACATTTAACATTATTGTTTTTGAATTCTTCAGAAGTTGGAGGGAAAACATATGTGGGACTTAGTTCGCTAAAGTCAATATATATTCTATTTCTATCTAGTTTTTTACAAATATCACTAAAATTTGGTCTATCATCAGGATCTGTCGCCCAGCATTGCAGCATAAGCTCATAGAGTGCCTCTGAACAATTTTCCGGCTTATCAAGTCTCTGTCCTGATTTGAGAAAATTCAAAAGTTCATGATTTTGAACAGTCGGGTAAGGAAAGCCACCTGGGAATAAAATGAAAGTTTATACATACGTAAATCATAAGTGTAGTGTCATTATAATTTATGAAAGAACCGAAAAAGCTTATACACAGACACGTTAATATGAAAAATTCGCACGATCATTTTCACTCATTTAATGTCAAAACAAGACAAATAAAAGAGCCGAAACCTGACTTTTTGGTTTATGGCAAATGTCAAACACCTACACATGCTCGTTGAGAATAAATTATTTTGAGAGTAAATTTCAATGCACAAAATTCAAAGGTTGACATTGGTGACGTTTTATCTAATGGTTATTAAAATCGTTGCATGTAGCGAGAATTTTATAATCATGCAGATAAAAATTTCATTATATAAAAAATATTAAATAAAAATTTCACAAAGGGATAATCACAGTGGTGAAAAATTTTGCCCTTTTATTTATTTAAGAACACATCATTTTCGTTCCATATGGTAAAAGACTCTATTGTCCGTTCGTCTGTCAGTGTCCCTAATTAATCTTTATTACAACGGTTTTGCATTAATTTGTTGCTTATGACTATGAAACTTGTGTAATAACTCGATGGTCGGTGATTCGAATCCTTGTTGTTGATCCGATGTGTTTTTCGCATCTTTTTGAATTGACCGTTATTTTCGGTAAAAGATATTTTGGTAGAAGATTTTCTAGTGGAAAATTTTTTGCTGGAAAATGGTTCATAGATTTTCAGATGGAAATTTTTTACTGGATAGTATGATTAATTATATAAATAAAGATAAACGACTTATTCAAAGTCGTAAACTATACGAAATTGATAGATTTACTCAGACCAACTCGATATAAATTGAACAAAATGAACAATTTTTAAAATGTTATTCTATAATTAATTTCTTCTATTTGAAGCATGAGAGATACTTCGAATAAGCTAAAAGTGACTATTTTTCAAATATAAGTTCTCGTTACAGTCTTCAAAGAATCATGATTCTTCTAATTTGAATTTAAATCGAAAAATTAAAAAAATAATAAATGTAAACAAAGCAAGTTTTTTTTTTTTGCAAAATTTTTCAACGACATTTTAACGGTAATTTAGGGACCAAAGCTGAGAGTTTTTTTTCAATTTAAAGACCGTAACGATTCTGTTGAACACCCCAGAATCACACCTTACAATCGTATTTTTTAATGCTTTATTTGTATTAGTACTCACCTAACGTCCCGATTTCCCATAATAAAATCGCAAAAGACCACACGTCACTTTTGCTTGAATACAAATTATCCTTCATAGCTTCAATTGACAACCATCTTAAAGGAACCTGTATTGTATAAAAATAGAAACGAATAAATATTTTGGAGGAATTCGACTGGTACACGAGCATGACGATGCAAACCTTCTTATTTCTTGTATTTACATAAATTCCATTTCGTGATAAACCAAAGTCTGAAATTTTTAGGTTCTTGTTCTCATCAATAAGAATATTTCGAGCAGCGAGATCTCTGTGAAATGAAAAAAGACAAAAAATTCACTGAATTATTTTTTATGATGAAGGTACAAAATCAGTAAAAGAGCAAAAAATATTTCTTATTATTAATTTTCTTTCCAATGCTTTCTGAATTTTAAACAGTCACTCAATTTATCATTGTTCAGACAAATGGAAAATTTATGAATAAACAATCTATGAAATGTTTTCAAGAAATTAACGCTATTCAAATTTCATTTATTACCTATGAGTGATAGATTTCTCTTCAAGATGTTTCATTCCACGTGCAATTTGAATGGCAAAATTGTGAAGTTCGTTTGAATCAACAATATACTCAAGTGATGGCATAATTGGAGTGAAGTCAGGATTAGATGTTAAATTTGTATATGTTGCTATGAAAGGAAAGAAATATCAGTATCATTTTAGCGCTTTTTAAGTCACTTACTTTCATTGAATGACGGCCTTGATGTGCCGTTGAAAATTTGAACACCAGACGGTAGACTGTCAGGTTGAGTGATATATGATGAAGTCTCAGATGCTGAGCTTCTGTGTTGAAAAATAACAAATACATTTATTAAAATATCTTTCCTTGACTGTTACATACGATTCTAAAAAATCAGTAATATAAACCGTCAGTGACGTGTTAAAAGCGCATTTTCCCCTTACAGATCAGTTTATTGATGCAAAACTTAGTTTTTAAGAATAATAATATATTTGGATCTGAAAAATGGTTTTTGACATGTTTTCTTGACATTTAATGATATTTGGGAACTTTTTGACCTACATGAACCCAAAAATCAATGAAGTAACTGTAATATATGCATGAAAACCTACCGTCTTCCCTCGAAAATAAGAGACGCCTCTTGTTAGAATTTGACAAAATTTAGAATTTAAAAAAATAATGAAATTTTGTCTCTAATACAAGAGACACTTAATATAAGAGACACTTTTGAAGAATACGTTAAATATTTTATTATTTTTTAATTTATCATACTTTTTATATTAAGAATAATTATGAAGGAATACAATATAATATATATACGCTCAAGAAAAAGAATTAAGGTATATTTTTCAAAATATAATAATTATCAAGACAAATTTTAAAAATTGTATTTCGTTTAAAATTTCTGTTTTTTTTTTTTCGAATATAAGAGACATATCTTGTATTTGAATAGAAGAGACGGGGTTTCTTCTATTTGAATACAAGAGACGCCTCTTATTTATACTCTCTCTATATACGCCTCTTATACGGTAAACAACGATATACCATACTCACATGTCTTGAAAATTTTCAGAAATCATGGTCTAGTGCCTGAAGTGCATGGACTAGAGTATAATGTCCAAAACATCATTTCTGACATGTTTTCTTTACATTTCATGACATTTGGGAACTTCTTGACCAACATCATGCCGAACCACCATTCACTGCCATTCATCGACATGAACTGGTCTGTGGTCAGCACTATCCCGAAAAATTTTTAACCATCGTGATCTACGTCAAGACCTTTCCAACGATATGCCATAGTTATATGTTTTGAAAACTTTGAAATTTTCGGAGTTCAAGACCTTATGCTTGGAACATGCCTTTGGGCTCGTTGTCATGAAATTAACTTGAAAAATATTTTTTGGACATTTTGTGACATTTTAAGAAGATTTTGGAGAAAAAATTTTTTCGACCTAATTGTATGACCGACCTTTACTTACTGTCCTACAACCATGGACCGACATGGAGTTTGGGGAAGATCTTCCGCGGGAATAGTGGAAAAGTTTTGACGAAAAACCGTTCTGATAAAGACTAGTTAGGGAGACAGATAGACGGACAACAGCGCCTTTTTTTGTTGAGGAAAATGCGCTAAAAATTCAAATACCCACGTAGAATGTGAATGAAAAATATCAAGATATTTTCCCAACGGTCCTAAAATTTGTGTGCTCGTTGAATGCCTTATTGAATTATTAATATTGTTGCTAATGGTATTGTTATTATTGTGATTTAATTGACACTCTTGCTGTGCAAGTCGTAAAGATGCCTCATGTTTGCTACGCACAGCTCTTAAGTACTTGAGCTGTAATTGAAACCAATGAAACTTGATTTATGATAATTTGATTAATGAAAGCCTTACTAAATCTCCACAAGGGACATATTCCATCACCATCATTAAACTCTGATCAACTTTACATGAACCAAATAATCGAACTATGTTTGGATGTCTACCAACTCGCTTCATTGTTTGGATTTCGCTTAGAAATTCTTCGAATTGTTCTGGGGTAGGATGTCCTATAAAAACAATAAATTAAGAATCTCAGTCAAGTTTGAATCCGCTACCGTTTTCTTTGGCAAAATTTTTTTAATGTAATATGTAAATTCCGGCGTCTAAGCAAAATTCATATATGAACGGTGGACTGAAACTTGACTGTAAACACTCTCGCAAATTATTGCTAATGCGATTTAAATTATTACTCTATATAAGGTTCTTTTAACTTAATTTTGGATACAAAGTCGGTAAGGAATATATATTAAATTATTATAAATTTAATATTTTGAGATATTAAAATAAATTACTCTATATCAGTGATGTCCAAACTGTGTGCCACGGCACACTAGTGTGCCGCCGCAAAGATCTAAGGGTGTCGCGAAAAAAATATAAAAATAACAAATTAACTGTCGTTTTTCCTTGAACTTAAAAATCAAGTAGAAATTATTGAATTTTTCATCAAATTTTTTAAACTTTTTATGAAAAAATACTTTGGTGTGCCTCGAGAAAATTTTTTTGGTCGAAGTGTGCCGTGGCTCAACATAGTTTGGACACTACTGCTCTATATTAACAAGAAACAGGAGAAAAACAGCTCTGACGAAAGAATTTTTTCCATCATTTTTTTCGCTATTCTTCGTCTTTTTTGTCATTTTCTACAAACAAAATTTTAATTGCAAAAATTTTTGATTGAAATTTTTAGTGAAATGAGAGTTTTCCTTATGAAATAAAGAAAAATTCAAAATTTTATAAAATCTTTTTTGAATCATTTGATTTTTGCTTCTGTTTGTCATCTTTTGCTTATTTTCGTTTTCTTCGTTTTTTTTCGTTATTTTTCGTTTTCTTTAGATTTTTGCGTCTTTCGTTAAAGCTGTCCCCCGTCAGGAAATAATGAAATTTTTAAAACTGTTAAAATTTTTGACTGAAATTTATTAAAACTTTTTATCTTTAACTACTTTCATTCCTTATTTATTTGTGGCAATA
>JACWBX010004315.1:8755-24531 GCA_014622435.1 Polypedilum pembai
AACGCCTAAATTTTTTTATCGGGCGAACCCTACTATTATCAGTTTGATAATCTGCAAAATTTTCAATATTTTTGTGATCAAGAATTCAGAAAAACCAAGGCGAACAACTATGAGTATTTTGTAACATTTTGTATAGTTGTTTCGCCTTCAGAAAAACCGCTAAATTTTAAAAATCTCTCAATATTTTGAAATTTTGTCGTTTTAGTAATATTTACAAAATATTTCTCTTCAAAAATTTAAATAAATTCAAGAGTAAACCACTCTATCAAATTCATTTCTTTTTATTTTTGATATAGAAAGAGGAAAAAATAAGAATATTGAAACAGCGTCTAGCGGAGCGAGAATCGAAAGGCGAAATACAATCAAGCTCACAGCAAGTAACAATAAATAATGGCACGATGGGCTCATCAAATCAATTAGGATTAAATCAAGGTAAGGAGAACAATTATGGCGGTGGACTTCAAGTCATCATACAAGCTGACCAACCGACCGCATCTGATTTCGATAGTGCATTTGGAAATGGCTTCTCAATTTCCGCATGCACGCGCTCATCCGATGTTGAATTTTCAGAAAGTTATTTGTAAAATTATTTGCAACTTTAAAAACTTTCAAATTGAGAGCGCGTCAAATTTTTTTATTTTTGCTTGAGTTTATTTTTGCATTTGGAAATAAGAAAATTATAAAAGAGTTTGTTGAAATTTCACACTTTATTTCTTTTTGGACTTGAACAAAAAAATTTTCATTAAATTTGAGTCAAATTGAAGAGAAAAAAAATCTAAAAATTCTTTTGAGTTTAATCAATTGTGAGGTGAAATAAATTGAAAATTTGATCAAGTATTAAATTTTTTACAATTGATTTAACTTAAATAATTATTTAATGATCATCGCTTAATTCATTTAATCTAAAAAGACAGAAAAATAATTGAAAAATTGCGTTTTGTGTTTCATTCATTATTTTTCATTTTTATTGTAAATATTTGGCTGAAATTTTTTTTTATTTTATCACGGTGAAATTGAAAAATTTTGTTTTATGGTAAAATATGATAAAAGAAATGAACAGAAATGTGAAAGAATTTTTTTAAATAAATTTGACTTCATGATTTTATCAAAAATTGAATTTTTGCCTTAAAACCCTTTTGAACCTAAATAACAAAATCGAAAATTCAAAGTAAAATTGACCATTTTTTTCTTCAAATTCAAAAAGTATCTTAAGAAACTATTTAGTTGATTTTAAATCACTTAGTAGAGCTTTTCTACAATCACTATTGATTTTAACTGATTTACATCAAAATTAGACAAAAAGTTAATGTAAATGTGCAGAGAAATTTATGATATAAAACTATTATTTTAAATATGTATAATGAAGAACTTGATCACAGTGAAAAAAGATTTTTAACTGGAATAAATTTTGTGTCAACAAAAAATAATTATGAAACAAAAAAAGAAGATTTAATTTACCTCATTGAATTTTTATAAAAGTCGTTTGTGTTTTACAAGCGCAATAAATTTTTTGTGAGTCTAATAAAATTTTCTTTTTTAGGTCTCATAACTATGCTAATTGCCACAAAACTTTATGCTAGTCAGAAAACTTTTATCTGTGTATGTTTGATTTTTGGTGAATAAAATTTTACAAATTTGCATTTTAACTGAAAAGTTCAATATATTTAAAAATTGATAGTTGAAAATTGATAAACAATTGTATTTACACAAATTCGAATCTTGAAGAATAAAATTTTTACAGTATGTAGTCCTCAACCTTTTTGGAAAAATTTTTAGTTCTTTTTACCATTGAATTTTTATTAAAAAACTTAAAAAATTAAAGTTTGATTAAAGCTCAAAAGTTCTTTTTTGAAGTCATTTATTAACTAAAATTATATAATTAATATGTTCATTTCTTTTACATAAACAAAAAATGTTATTTATGCATGATAAACATTTCCATTGACATTCAATACTTACACAATACAAACAAATAATTATACAAAAATATTCCCTAATTAAATGTCCACCACTTTTATGTCAACAAAATGGAAACTAATTATAATACCAAATGATGAGATTGCGTTTGCAGTTGAAATTATATAGCAACAGTAATAACAAAAATTTTGTGCTTTCTATGATCCATAAGAAGATTTTCATGAATTTTTTAAGAAATATTTTTCCCTAAAGCTCAAATAGAAAAGACCGATTTGTTTTTATTCATTTGTCTTGGTTGTGTGTTTTTGTCAGGAATAATATTCACATTTCATCTTCATAATATGAATGAAGAAAAGGAGAGATAGGAGCATCATTAAATATGAATTTCGCAATTTTGTAGGAAAGGAAAAGATTATACGAGAGAAAGAAAAATACAATTTACATAATTGCGTGGAGATGAAGAAAATACAGAGTCTTTATTGAATGACAGCGAGATGGAGTTGGAATGTATATAAAGCCCAAAAAAACGAAAAGAAAAGCAATTGGTGATGATGAATTATTAAAGACTACAAATTTTTCGATAAAAAGAATAAGAAAATTTTCCAAGGTGGAAAATTTTTTGATTAATCGTTTTGAGATTGATATTGCTAGAAACTTTTGATATTTTGCTAAAATAATGTTTATCTGTTGAAGGAAATTTCTTTTTGATTGATTAATCTTTTCTCTAAAACAATCAATGCTTCGTAAATCAACAATTTTGCTTTAAAATTTTATTGAAATTATTTGTTTGATAACAAACATAAAGAAATAAGACAGCTAAATTAAGTATTAAATATTTTAAATTTTTAACTTTGAAAATATCATCATTTTGCTTCAAAAAGTTTCTTTTTCAATCAATTTAATCCTTTCGTTTATTTAAAATTCTTCTAAGAACTAAATTTAGACGCACAATAAAAAACGAGAGAAGAGTCATAATCATTATCATAAAAGTAAATAATAATTTTTCGTGTCATCAAGCAGCAGAGTAGACTTCATCATAATAATCATAATCGTGAACAACAGCAGTGACAGCAATTTTTAATGACACAATTCTTCTCTCCGCCTACCTTTCACCCTTTTTTTACTCATTCTAATTTAGTGCGAACCATCTACACACAATGAAAGGTTTTTAATTTTTGAACAAGTTGCGGATATTGCTTATGAAAAATTTATAAAAGTTTCCAAATTAATTTCGAATATTTTAAAATTTTTTTAACCGTTACAAAATTTCATATTTAATAAGTCTTTTAATGCTTGAGAGAAATTAGCAAATTAAATAAATTCTTTTCATTGATGTGAAATATTTGCTTTTAAGTTCTCTCAAATAAACAAGACAAAAATAAAATTAACAGTAAAAATTTCTAACTTTTACCAACAATTTTTAATATTTTAATAATAAAATTTTAATGAGGCATTTATGTATAGAGAGAAAGAGAAACTTCCATCATTCATTCATTTATTCAGTCAGTCAGGCATTCACTCAATGTTAGATGGAAAGGAAAATCCATTTTATGTGGCTTATTTGAATAATAAATTAATAAATTTGAAATTAATATTTCATCATTAGAAAGTAAAATATATAATAAAAGTTCATTGTTGCTATTGCTACATGAGGAAAAAGTACATGAATAAATAATTGAAGTTAAACATCAAAATTTAGTAATTTTATATGAAAGGATTTGACGGATTAGTTGTAGAAAATTAATATAGCATTATTCAACTCACCTTCAAGTAACAATTCACAAAAACACATATAAAAGAGAGAATAATGTTTAGCACAAAATTTTTGTTATTGCTGTTGCAAATTTATTTTAATATGCACTCTATTTTTTGGCCATTAATTAACATCATTGCACACTACAATGATTGGCTAATTTAAGCATTATGCTTTTGTTGTAAACACAAAATCATGCTTTTATGGCTTTTGAAAATTTTTTAATCATATCAAAGTAAATTGCAGAGTGTTGAAACGGAAATAAGCCTTTAATTGGCGTTTGAATAATGAAATGAAAAAAGTTTCTCCTCTATGGCTGACATAACGTGAGAATTCTTTTTTCATTCTCATATTTCATAATTTTCAAGTTTAATCTGATTATAAAAAAATCTCAATAGTTAAAAAAAAAGTGAGAAAATCATGGAAAGTTTTAATTAATTTTTTCAACGTTGAAAATTTTTATATAAAATTTTTCTCTAATTATAAAAAAACTCATAGAAATTCTATGAAGGATTCTCTTAGATTGAAGAAATTATAAGCTTAATCTACTTTTTTCAATTATTTTTAATCAAATTTGGGTCGCTGGTTTTAAATCTAGAAGTAATTTTAGAGTTCTTAATTTCTATAAATAGATATTGCTATTCAAAAAATTTTTTTGAAAGCTTTGTTTCATAAAGATAAATGGCGTGGTAAATGGAATTTTATCGAAACAAAATTTAAAGAAAGTAAGGAAGACTTTTTAGATCAATTTTCAATACAAAATGAACAAAAACAATGAGAATGGCAGAATTTTACAAATATTATAAAATGAATTTAAAATATTTAAAAATAAAATTTTCATGAAATCAGCGAAGACAAATTTTTCAAGACGAAACAACTGTTCAAAATGTAACAAAAAGAAACAAAATGTAACAAAATACTCATAGTTGTTTTTCGCCTTGGATTTTTTTAAAAGTTTGCTCTAAATATGTAGTTAATTCCTTCATCTGAAATTCAGAGTCGATGAATTAAAATTTAATAAGTATTTATACCTCCAATAGGTGTAGTCTATTGGTAAAAATATGTTAAAGCTACAAAATCAAATTGTATTGTAACAAACTTGTTAAAATTTATCAACAACGTATTAACAGAGAAATATTATATCAAAGCCTCATTAAACTAAACGTATTTACTAAAATTAAACTAAAATCTTGATAAAACGCATTTTCTCAGTTAAAGTTTAGTTTAAAAATTGCAAAATCATTTCTATTTCATTTCTTATTCTATTATGTAAAACAGATTTGCGCATTTATTTGTTCTTTCAATCTAATTTTACAAAATCAACAATATTGATTTCATCATAATTTACATAATAATATAATTTTGATCTCGATTTCACTATTTCACTTAATTAGACTTTAATATGAAATTCAAATATTTCAAAAATGTCTTTAATTCATATGAAATTTTAATTAGATTAATTAAATAAATTTATAATGGAAATAAATTGTTGTGACATCAACAATGTTTAACAGGGAGTATTATGAAAATTTCACAAATGCTAATTCATAAGCTTTTTTCCCATGAATAGTGAAAATTTTGTTGAAATATAAAATACCACATGCCACATACCATTTGGCACTTGACAGTTTTTTTACTCTATTTCTAATTTCAACTCTCTGCAGTTTTTACTGTCATAAACACACTGCTCAGTTTTTGACCGCATACCCACTCTGACAGACACAGATACATAAATTTACAAGTTTTTATTTTCATAATTATTTAAAGCTTTTAACCCTTTTTCTCACATCATCAAAAATATCAAAATTTTAACTTTTTGTCATAAAAATATTTTTTGTAACAAAATTTTTACCTCTCTCTCTCTCTTTTCTATTCTCTCTTTCTTTCTTTCTATCACACCAAAATCCCATCTCTACTTTTCATTGCCCTTAATCCTTCAAATATTGTCAGTTAAGAGGACTGTGACTTTTGAATAAAAAATTTTTCATAGAAATTTTTTGTTAATTTTGAAAGATATTAATAATATCTTAAGGTAAGAATGAGAAGTTAGTTTAAAATAATTCAATTCTTCAAAGTTCAGTTCTGTTCCTTTTTCTTCAATCCTCTTTTCTTCTTTTTCGATGTCTATTTCTTTCCATTTTCAAATCTTTTTTCATATTCCTCTAATTGTGATTTTTGCATGTTGTCAATTATTTATTTAGAAATATTTTCTAGTTTTTTATTACCAATTTAATCTTTTTCAATTTTTTTACAAAATAACATAATACAAATTTGTTAGATTTGTGAAAAACTGATAAAAATTCTTCAAGCTCGACAAAAATGAATAAAAAGAAGAAAATTATGCGCATACTTCTTCTTCTTATCTGCATAATTCCGAACCCTACAAATTTGTTAGATTTGTGAAAAACTGATAAAAATTCTTCAAGCTCGCAGCTAAAAACTCACAAATACAGAGTCGAATCTAAGGCGAGGATATTTTGATTAATCGCTAATTAATCGAACTAATTTTTACAAAATGTAAACAAAATATTAGAAAAATTTTTACTATAATTGCTAAACTATTAGTCTGTGGTCAGTAGTCAATAATTACTGTAAAAAGTAGCCGAAAGCTAAAAAGTAGAATCTACTTTTAAAACTTTAAAAACATTTTTTCAGGAATACAAAATTTAAGTTGTAAAATTAAATATTTTAAAAGGAAATAAATCCCAGAGATAGACACTTCGAAAATAATCACAAAAAATCATGAAAATTCACAAATAATCACACTTTTTGAATAACTTATTCAACAGTGATTTTAAAACACTTACAAAAGTTTAATCATCGAAAATTTTGTATTGAATTTGTTATTCAAAACTCTAGCTATAGTTTAAAACAAATTTCAGCTCAAAAGCTTATGCTTTGACAAAGTTAGAGCATGATATTTTAGTAGACAAAATTTTCAAAATTCATGAAATTAAATTTCTGATTTCATAGTTATATCTCGTAAATAATATGATGATGATAACTTCCTGTTACTTCACTGTGAAGCGTAGGGCGTTGTATGTGACTGCTCCAATTTGAAGCTCTAGCTGAATTCTAGCTAAAATCAATGAATACAAAAATTAAATTTTAGTAGAATTTCATCTAGCAAAAACTAGAACCAAAATTGATGAAATAGTATTGATATAATTACGATTAATCAAATTGATTTCGCCTTGAAAAATAAAGCAAAAAATTGGAGGAAAAAAACCTCAAAAGTGCTTACTTTTTACCTCATCTCTGCATGATTTTTAACAAAAGACTCTCAAAAAAGAAAGAATTTTTCCATTTCGTCGCTTGACTTTTCTCTTTTTCAATAGCGGTAAAATAAGTTAACGGAGCATGAAAAAGCATTTTATCAACTCTTTAACTCGACAATATGCAACATTAACATATGATCTCAAAACATTCTTCTTGTTCTTCAACCCACACTCTCATCTTCCGCTTTCTTCACTTATTTAAACAATTTATACACGTATACAACTAAAATATATCACAAATTAATACATCTTTTACAGATTCACAGTGTAGTGTGTAGGAAGAAACGGAAGATGAAAGACATAGGCAGGCACAAAATTTGTGTGTCTATGTAACTCTGCATGAATGACTTTGGCACTAAATTTTATTTTAGATGTAGATTACACACGTAACTAGGCTTCACTATCATTTTAACCTCTCTATATTGCATGCATGCCACTGATAGAGCACATTAAGTAGTGCTTTGGGATAGTTTAAGATGATAAAAATTATGAGGGTGTGAAACTTTTACTTAAAGGCAAAAAAATTCTCTCTTTTAATTAAATTTATTCTCGCAACCTCTCCTTATCTCATGGGATGACAAAAAAAGAAAAAGAAATTAAAATTTACTCCTTCTTTGTACATGCTTTTGAACTTTAGATGAAACAAAAAAGGTGTTTGAATTTATGAAAGGAAAATATTAAAATTTAAATTTAAACAATTGCTCTAGGGAAAATGAAGAAAGTTCATTTTAGATATGTCAAAAACAAACATTAAGAAATCCTTTAAAAGGTATTTCAAAGAGAAATTTAAAACTTTTACTAATTTTAACGTATTTTTTAAATTTGAATATCTAACGTCTTTTCTGTAACTTGAAAATTTGAAATTTTTTTGAGTGTTGGAAAATTTTGAAAGATCTTCGAAAAATCTTAAGAACAATAAAAAAAAAAGTCGAAAATTTTCGAATTTTTGAAGATATGTTTTTAGAAAAATTGAATGGAAATTTTATAAATTTTTTAAATTCTAAAAACTCGTTGTTTTTTAGTAAATTTTTAAGCTATTTTCTTTTCAAATTAAAATTCTGTAAATTAATTTTTGCTTAATAAATTCAAAAAATTTCATTAATTTTTAAATTTGCACAATCAATCTTCAAATTTTTCATGTCCTTATTCATACACTTCAGCTCGCTCACACTGATTCATGTTTAATTTTTCTTTGCACAATTTTATTCCTTTCAAATACTTTTTTGTGTGAGAATTGAAAGCTTTCACTAATGAACACAATCCTAATTAATTTCATTTAGTAGCAAAAAGAGATAAATTTTAATGAAAATAAAGAGAAGAATCAGATTTATTGTGCTAACACAAGCACATTCACATTCAAACAGAAATAGACAATTAAACTTAATTCTCAAATCAACAATTTCTCCCATTAAACTCAAAGTTTATGTGTGAGATTATGAGACAAAGAGTGTAGGCGAAAAAAGATGAATGTTTATTTGAATGAAACACACACAATTTAATTAAAACGAAACGCACGCAAACTCATAAAAAAATAAAAGGATGGAAATTTTCACTTTTTTTCTTCTTTCCTTTTCATACTGTTGCATAATCCCAATGTGATCATTTATCGCAATATGAAAAATCACTAAGGATCGAGCTCACACACACGTGTAATGGGTGGGCGAAAGGAAATTAAAAGAGAATACGTGAAGGGATAAAAACACCTTATTGACGGCATTTATATCAATTTTAGATGAAATTTATTTCTAAATAAAAGATAGAAAGGCTCATAATGTCATATCATTTCGTTTTTGAGACTTTTTAATTTAATATGATATATTAAAAATCTGCAATATAATTGTTGTATAAAACAAGTCTTAGAAGTAATTTTGGTTTAATTTTTGAAGAATTAAATTTAATAATCAGTGCGAAAGCTATGCGTACGTCTGAAAAACTATTAAAACTGATTTATCACAACAAAATTAAAGTAATTAAATCATTTTAAGAGCCATTAAGAGCAACTAAGGAACGAATGAAGCCTTAATGTTTTATTTAAATGTATTTTAAAATCTATGCACTTTGCTTGTTTCGTTTCTGTAATTCTCATTTCTTAAACCAGAAATTCATTTATAGTTTTTCAAAAGCTTTTCATGCTAAAAGCAATGGCCAATAAAAACCCAAGTAATCAAAAATATATCACAAATATATTTTCATTTGTCGTGGTATGCTAAAATCAAATCTTTTTATTATTTTCTTACAAACTTTTAAAAAATTACTCTGTTTTAAAGTATCAAGAGATGATTACTTCTTGTTCAAAGCTATTACTTTAGAAATAAAAGAAAAAATTATTTCACGTATTTAATTTTTTAACTCCAGCGACTGATTAATGATTATCTCTTGATTTTGTGTTTATCAATTTTAAAAAAGACCTTGAGACAATTTTTCTTTTTCTCATCATATTCTCCTTTGTGAGTAATGAAGAAAAGGTAGAAAGAAACGCAACACTAAATTAATAGTCGTCCCTTTTAAATGAAGAAAAATTGTAGGCCATTAAATCGGCCTATTTAGGATGTATTTATTTTAGGAGAGTGGAATGTTTCGTGAATTTTGTGACGCTATGAACTGCATTAATTTAAGTTTCATTTACCCAACTTTTGAAGTGTTTCTCTTAGTTAATTGCAGAAAAATTTTCCCTCATTTTTTATTTTTGTGTCTAAATTAAACATTCTTTTAGCTTGAATATTAATAGAGATGATGGTGATGGTAAATACTTGAAAGGAAAAAGGATAGACACTTGAGATTTATCGTCATTTAATTTTGATTTACTAGCACTGTTGCAATGGCAGGATTAATGAAGGAGAAAAATTATCGAAAAGTTATTAAACGATCTAAAATCAGTGATGATGAATATTTTTTTGGGATTAATGGGGCATAAAATCGAGGGCAATAGACTTAAATTTGATTTTCTTTTGAGTAATTAAGGTTGGCTAAGGAAAATGTCTGCTGTTTAAAGCAATTTTTCTCTTTTGGAATTTAAAAATAAAAAAGTCGTTAAAAACAAAATAATTTTTAAACTCTAATAAATTAAATCTAAGTGTATTGAGTAGAAAATCGTGCATAATAGCTTAATAAGTTTTATGCTACAAACTCACGAGGAAACAGAAAAACTTTTCCAAACAAAAACTTTTTACTCTCTTAAGAAACGTAGAACAGTTTATATAACTAGCTTAATTTTTATTACCTTTAATTTCTGAATGCCTTTTTAAAAGTTGAGCTTTAAACTTTTTAATGAGAAATTATTTTTATTTCGAGCAGTTTTAGTAAAAAGTTTTAGAATAATTGAAACAAAATTTGAAATTATCACTCTTGTTAAATTCATTTGAAATTTTAAAATTTTCTATAAAAACGAAGAAGAAATTCTAATGATAAATTTTTCTCTTTCTTTCTTTTCTTTTTTCTCTTTTTTTGCAGATACTCGCGAAGTATTCTAAGTCAATTTCAGTGATAGAAGAGAAAAATTAATTTGTTTTTTGTTATAATTGAAATTAAAATTCATATGAAAATGTTATTGTAATAAAATGTAAGCAGGTACAATCAATCAATCATTTTAGACGAAATTAAATTCGAATAATTAAGAATATAATATTTTTTAAATGTACAATTTGTGCTGATAAAGAAAGGAAAATTCGGGAAAAATGTTCAAAATAGTGAAAAACAAAAATAAAAATTTTTGTTACTAAATATTTACACTATTGTATAGAAAACATTCACACACATAAAATCAATCCTTTTCTATTATTGTATATAAATTAGACATTCTCGAATCAATAAAGTTTCACTTTTCCTTTAAACACATGTTTCACACTTTATCACCATTATAGGCGTAAATCAATATAACATCTTTAAGCACACTTTTTGAAGAAGCTTTTATACTCCTCATCATCGATTCATGTGAATTTAGTTTGAATTTTTCGGATAAATTATTATTCTAAATTTAACGGTTTTTTTTCAAAATTTAAAACTAACGATCATTATATAAAAATTTCAAAAAATTGGAAAAAATACGGTGATTTCAAAATTATTGTTGAATTATTTAAAAATAGAAAAATCAAAAACAAGTGAAAAACAGCTTTGACGAAGATCAAGGTATGATTTTAGTTTTATTCAATTTAAATTGAGCTCAATAAAAGGAATAAAATATAATTTTTTTATTAAACCATCAAAACCAAACTGAAATCAAAGAGCTTTAGAACTTGACGAAGATTTAAGAATCCTGCAAATTTAGTTACTTTTACTCTTTTGATTATTTGACAAAAAAATTGTTTTTCACAAACAGTCATTTTATTAATAATTTTCAAAAATTTAAAAGTTAGATCATGAGTTCATTGGACAGAACAGAAAGAAATTTCACGGAAAAATATGAGAATAATTAAGTCCTGTGAAAATTTCGTGGAATTATTCGTATATTTTACCATGGAAAATTCCGTGAAATTTCTTTGTTTTCTGTTCTACAGAATCGTTAAATCGTAAAAAACTTTTGTCTTTTAATTTTTCACAAAGTCATTTGAAAAACTTTAAAAAGAAAACTTTTGAATAATGACAATTCTTTGTTATCTTATTTTATTATTAATTAATTTTTGTCCATTTAATGTTTTTCGTCATAGCTATTTTCCTTTTGATCAAAGTTTCAAATTCAAAAAAAGACGTCATTCTTCAAGAATGAAATTGAATTAAAAATTGATCGATGTTTAAAAATAAAATGCAGAGACAGCAACAAGCATAACAAAAGAATCCTTTTTAGCTGAACAATGTGAATTTTGGAGAGAAAAAAATATTTCAAAAACATGACGATGATGACGAGGAGACAAAGCTCAATGATGTAGGAGTTCATATTGTCATTGTCATTCATTCGCTTTCGCCTCCCAGCAACGGCCAAATTATTACATTGTTTTCATAATCCGAAAAATGCCAAAGTTTTGCCAAAAGAAAGACACACACGCATGGAATTTTTCTTTTTGCACACAAAAAAAAAATGTTTTCGTTGCTACACATTGAATAACAAATAGTCTCACTTTTATAACGTTATTTCGAGAATCGCATATAAAATAACAAATAATGTACAGTGAAGTATCGTAAATAAACAAATGATCAATCATCCGAAACCATGGCACTTCACCCTGATAACATTTTCGCTCTATCTCGCATGTGTATGTAAAATATTTTATCATCAAATGCATATACCTTATAGATAGGATAGAATGATAGATAGGCTTTAAGGATAACGTTTGTGAAAGCTTCACAAATACATATGTAAATAAACACAAGCACACAAGTATTCTATTTTTATTATTATTTTTAAGTCATGCATATGTGAGTGCTACACATACACGTGGATTAGAAATTTATGTTCATCATTAACTGATATCGTGGTATTTTTAGATCAGAATAATTTACATAAAATTAAATGGAATTAAAATAGATTTTATTATCAGAAATTAATTTGTTAAAATGTTTTAGCTATTTAAGTTAGCAAATTGAAGTTTTAGAGTTAAATTCAAGTAAAATATTTTTATTTGTCTATTTAGAAAAATGCAATATACCAAAATGTAAACAAAAATTTATAACCAAAGCCTGAGAACTTTTTCGATGTTCTTTGATTATTTTTGACTTCAAATTTTCTTTATTCTTTATTCTTATTCTCATTATTAAGAGTTATTTGCCCTTGGTTCATTATCATTCAAGTATTTATTTAAAATTAATTTAAAAATATATTAAATTTTTGAGATTTAAAACTTTAAATTCATCTAAAAATTATCTACAAAAATCATTTTGTGATAATTTATGCAAAACATTTTATTGCCAAATTAAATTTTTCATTTAACATTTAAACAGCAATAAATTGCATTTTATCATCACAATTTTCATAAACACTCTAATGTTTCATGCATGTTGCACATGATATGGAATAAATAAAAGCAGCATCATCTAAATTGACGTGCCTATGAAAATTCATAAAGTTTTCTCTTCTAATAAATTTTCATTAGACTTCACACGCATGTTTCTCACTAGGTATAGGAAAAAGGAGGAAATTTAATTCTCATTTTTCACTTCTTATTAAAACTTTGATGACAATATTTTATGTTCATCATCTTTTTCAGGCTCAATTAATATTTAATATTCTTCTCCCTTTACTTTAGGGATGATTATAAAATTTTACAGTTTTTATCATGAGTAATCAAAAAGTTTTTCTTTCTGTATCTTTTTTTTATAATTACAATTTCTGTGTAGCACTCATTTTAACATGACTTGACACTTCATCATACGTGATAAAGCAAATTTATGTTGAAGCAGGAGTCAATATTTTATACATTACACATATTTCAATGAAAAAGAAGATACTTTGAATTCAATCAATAACTTTATGTATAATTTTAGAAATGACTTGAAATTTTCAATTTGTATAAGATGTAATATTTTGCTTAATAATTTTTGAAAAATAACAGTTCAAAGTCAAAATCGATTTAAATCATTTTTATTCATTTATTTTCAAATTTATCATTTTTAAACTTTAAATATATTTAGACGGTAGTGGCTAACTATTGTGCCGTAAGGAATTTTCGAAAATAATAATACACTGTCATTTTTTCCTGAATTAAAAAATCAAGTAGAAATTGATCAACTTTTAACAAATTTTCATCAATTTCTAACAAAGAAAATTTTTTATTTGCCACGAGAAATTTTTTATGGTCGTGAAATAATTTTTGACTTTTAAGTGTTTAAGTGATCTAAATAAGTTGACTACACTGTATTTGACAGTTGAGTGCTGCAATAGTCGACAGGTTAAGGCAATTGGCCCCAAACTGAAGTTGTGTAAAGACTAAACGTTATTAGACTTTATTTAAAGCTTAATAAAAGCTGGATCTAATAAAGCGACTTTATGGCAGAAAAATATTAAAAATTTATTGGAGCTAAAAAAGTTTTATAAGACATAAAAAGTTAGTATGGCAAAAATTTTATGAATGTCATAAAGTATTTTTTTTATGTCTCATAAATAGCTTTATTAGATTCAGCTTTATGCCAGTTAAAAAGTTCTTTTCTCTGTACAAGACAAAAGATCAAAACAAATTGTCACAAAATAGCTAATAATTCACAGTTGTTTTACCTTCATCATCAAAAATATTGTTATGAATTACTGTGTAAAGAAATATGCAACAAAATGAATTGTCACTAATTGCTCTTTTTTTTTCAAGTTCAAACCAAATTCAAAAATTGAGCTTAAAATTTTATTTTATTTTTGAAACTTTAAAATTTTTTATTTTCATTTTGATTTTCACAGATTGAATATTTTAGTTGTTTTAAAATTCAAAAATGCAATTTATTTTCAAAGTATCTTCATCTCATTAGAATCCATCATTCAACACAATCTTTTTAATAGAAGCCAAAAGAAACTTCACAAAAAAAATCTGAATGTATCATAAAATTATAAAAAAAATGTATGAATGTTTCATCACCATTTTTCTGAGATTCATTGATTAAATGTGAATTAATAAAAAAAATTGTTCAAGAGAGAAAGAAAAAAAATGAAGTGTGAAACCCTCCATAAGAGAAAAAAATGTTCAATATACATATTTACAAGTGTAGTCACGGAATTTGTAGATCTTTTTTGAAATGACAAATTTGCTTAAAGTGGATAAAAAAATTTAAATAAAAAAACTTACAATGAACTTAATAAACGACTGAAAAAAATAACAAATTTAATCAATAATTAAAAAAGAATTAATAATTGTAATTGTAGGAAAAAAAATTTCTCATCGGCAATTCAATTGATGTTTTGTAGATAGATAGATTTTTTATAGTTCCACCAGAAGCTTTAAGAATGAAATTTTCAACGAGTTATTTGACAACGAGTGAATTTCAACAAATCTTTTTTATATTTATTTTCCAAATATGCATTTATAAAATTTTATTTGATGCAAAAAACTCTAAAGAGATGAAATTTAGTTTCAAAAATGTTTCGTTAAATTCAAGAAATTAAATTTCATCCCTTTATTTAAAAGTTGCGAATAATTTTATTAAAATTACTTATTTGAAAATTCTTCATTGCGAAAAAAAAGTTGAAATTAGAGCTGCTCATTAAACTAATTAATTATAGTTGAAAAATGTGTTTTTTATTCCCAAATGAATGAGCTTTAGTAGAAAATGTTATTGTGCTTCTTATATTCTATGAAAATTGAGTTTATTGCGTGAATATCAAATTTATCATGCTTTTGTATTTTTTAATTTTTGAAACAGAAATGAAATATGATAAATGAAAATTAATTGTTACCAAAAAAAGAGAGAGAAATTAAGTAAATGTTAATGTTTATATATAAAAAGAAATTTTCATTGTCAAAGCAAGCATTTATAGAAATTTAGAAATCATTTGTGAATTGAAATCCATTTAGAAACTGTATACACACGAAAATAAAATCTCAATTATAATTATGAAAATATAAAATCACAAAGAAGGATATTGAAACGGGAATAAAAAAACTAAATAAATTTTCGATTAGAACAAATTATGATGAAAAATTGTTTAGAATTAAAATTGCAAAAAAATGATAATTAAAGAAATTGATTTGTAAATATTGTAAAAAAAATTTAAGGCAATGATTAGATTTCCGAAAATGAGAAAAAAAGAAGAATAAAATTGAGGAATTTAAAGGAGATGAATTAATTAAAAATTTGAACGTTGTTTTATTATGTTTTTTTTTCTTTTACAGGATATCAATTTTTGATAGCGTAAGGTCAATATTTGTCAAATTCTTTTTTTTTCTAACATTTATGAGCTTTCAGCGATTTTTCTTCAA
>JACWBX010004316.1:14842-39696 GCA_014622435.1 Polypedilum pembai
CATCATCATCATCATCATAATCAATTCCAACTTTAAATGCCTTATGTTTAGTATTTTTACTTGACTGTAAATATTTTTATTTTCTCAAAAGTTATTTGAAAGTCCACTGCAATAATAATACTTAAGCTTAGACTGTAATGAATAATAAAAAGTGATACTGTTCGTTTATGAAATTTTAAATTTGGTTGCTCAAATTTTTAGCGAATTTTTGGAAAAAAAAATCCGCTATTATATTCACTTTGGCCGTTCGGCTGTTCGGCCGTTCCGCTGTTCGGCTGTTCGGCTGGGTGGCTGAGATCTCGAAAACTAATATAGCTAGAGACTTGCGGTTTTTTTTAAATGAATTGTGCTATTGTGTAGGCGTGCACAAACTACTTTATATTGTATTAGAATACCGTTTACATTGATAATATACGAAAAATAATTTCCATCGAAAAATTTCTGAATGTAAACAAATATAGCAAAGCGCTTTTTATAAAAATCCAATTTCAAATTATCATTTGATCGTTATTTTTAAACAGTTTTTATAAGAAATTTAATTTCTTATATAAATAGCTTTACATTTAAATTTAATGAAAAACCTTTGATTTTAATGTTACAAGATGATGAGTTATTAGTTTTAGTTGATGTTTTAACAAACTTTTATTAAAATTACTCGATTAAAATATTTTCCATTAAATCTACCTGATTTTGAGTCGAGAATTCTTGCTCAATTATTTTACCCTATATCAAGTCGATTTACTTACGAATATGCATTATGTAAATATAAACCGACTTTCAATTTCCAGCTCTAATTTTCAGACTTTGTTAATAGACACTGATCTGTAATACCAAAAATTCGCTTTAATCGAGTACAATGCACATGTACTGATTAATATCTAGTTTTGTTGAAAAATTGTTTCAGAATCCATATATTTACTAAAGAAAGGATTTTTTTGTTCATATTTCATTTTATTTGTTGGATTCTATAACAAATAGACAATTTAAATTAAGTGAGACATGATCAATATAGATTCAAAAACTTAATTATAAAATGCTGAGTTCTTTTGAAAAAAAAAAAATATAAAGTGTCACTCCAAAAATAATACACACTGATAATTAATCGTTTCTATATGATCAGAAGAATAAAGAATTAATGAAACTATCTTATAATATGTAGTCTTAATTTTTTTTCATTAAATCTTAATCGTTATAGGAATTTTTAAAATTTTTATCTTATATAATTTCTTTTTTAATTTGTTTTTGTAATTTTCTGAAAAACAGTTTTTCTCTGATTGATTGATGTTTAAATTATTTTATGTATCACTCTTCCATAATTTAATGGTTTTGTCATTTTCGAGCGCGGCTGATGCTATAATATTTTCAGTTGGATGACATGCTGTACATAAAACCACATCAGTATGTCCTTGTAAGCGTTGTACAATTTCTTTGCTTTGTAGATTCCAAATATAAACCATATTATCTTCGCTTCCTGATACAATCCACTGATGATATTGTAAAATAAGTATTTATGTTACAAAAGTAATAAAATATACATGTCTTACCTTTCCTCCTGTTACAGAAAAGTTTGCAAAAATACAATATCTCTCATTTTTGTGTCCTGTATATGTTTTAAGACACTTCCCCTTCGAATAATCCCACAATTTAAGAGTGTTATCCAGTGTAGCAGCGAGAATATACTTTCCATTTGGAGAAAATTTAACGAACGATACTGGAGGATTATCATCGTCAATTAATGTCTTTAAACACTGACCACTAGCTGTATCCCAGATACGACAAAGTCCATCATAGCTTGAAGATACAATTAATGAGCCGTCGCGATTAAAATGAACTGCTGAAACTGGATCCGAATGGGCTGGTAAAGTTTTCAAGCATTTTCCTATGAATGAAAATTCATTAGTTTTTGATTTTGTAGGAAGAAATTAATTTTTTACCTGTTCTGACATCCCAAATTCGAACCGATTCATCAAAACTTCCAGAAACAATTAGATTACTCTGTGGATTAAAATTGCAACAAAAAACATAGTTGCTGTGTCCTTTGAGCGTTTTGAGACATTTTCCGCTGCTTAATTCCCAAATTTTCAGAGTCTTGTCATCACTAGCTGTAACCAGTAATCGACTGTCACTACTCCACGCAACATCACTAATCCCTAATTTGTGACCCGCTATTGTTTTCTCAAATTTACCATCATATGCCCCCCAGATTTTAATGAGTTTATCGGCAGCTGAAATTGAAATTTTGAATGCAAAGGTTATGTTTTAAGGGAAGGAGGGAAGATATTTATGACAGAAATACTTACAGGAGCTTGCAAGCCATTCGCCATTTGGACTGAATTTTACAGCAGAAACTGCTTTCGTGTGACCAGCTAAAGTAAATTTAAGCGTATAATTTGGTTTCTAAAAATAACAAAAAACAATGAGTTTTTAGTAATGAAAACGCAAATAAACAAAATATTTTTCTTACAAGTGAAGCTGATTGACGATTTGAAGATTGTTGTTGAGGCTGTTGTTGTGATTGTGATGGTGGAGGAGCAACTTGCATTTGTTGCATCGCACCAGGATGCATTGGATGACTACCAGGATGGCCTTGCAGCTGCGAAGGATGTGGCATCATCATTTTATATTTCTTTATATGCTTTTTTTTACTTCACCGAAATTGTAGGAAATTTTTTTTTACACTTTTATGATTCAATTAATCGAATATTGTTTTATATTTTATGATCATACAATTATAAAAACATTTCTCTTCGATCAAATAAACGTTTAAATAGACAAGTACAAGTGAAATGCAGAAAAATTTACAAAAATTTATGATTTCAAAATGTTTGTTTATGCTTCAGGAAAAAAAATTTTAAACGTACTCCGCATTGTATGTTCAAGAAAAAACAAAACTTTTAAAGAAGAAGAAATTTTCAGAAAAATACGAAATTGAATATTAAATTAAAAATGCCGCTTCAACCAGCTCCGCAGGTAAGCAATACTTCCTGACATAAAAAAGACACTGCAGAGTATCTAAAAACAGTTTATAATTTATATATTCTAATATATTTGCTACACAATTTTAACGTTTCTTTTCATGCGTTTTCTTTTTTTCATTCCTAAAATTTATTACATTATACAAAATTGTTTTGTTTCCTGTTTATTTTGGCAATTTACCTGTAGAATGTTATCGAACCGATGCAAGTGGATGCTCAACCAGAAGACAACGAGAACAATGAAGAAGAAAATTATATTGTTGAAGATCCGTCATTAGATTTAGAGAGTTATGCAAATTCTTATACTGGACTTGCTAGACTTTATCGACTTATCTATATAGCAGATCATTGTCCAACATTACGATTAGAAGCCCTCAAAATGGCAATTAATTACGTCATGGCCACGACATATAATGTAAATATGTATCAACTTCTCCATAAGAAACTTGCAGACTTACATTCAGCATCAGCGCCGCAATCAGCCTCACTTCCAGACGTTGCGTCACAATCTGGAAATTCGCTTGATATACCGCCGTATGATTCTGTTTGGGTAGAACAAAAGACAAAAAAAGCTGCCCTTAAGTTAGAAAAGCTAGATAATGATCTGAAAAATTCTAAATCAAATTCTATAAAAGAAAGCATTAGGAGAGGACATGATGATTTGGGTGATCATTATTTGAGTTGTGGAGAACTTTCAAATGCTCTGAAATGTTACTCTCGTGCACGCGATTATTGTACTAGTGGACGTCACGTTGTGAATATGTGCTTGAACGTTATCAAAGTATCAATTTACCTACAAAATTGGTCTCACGTACTAAGTTATGTCTCGAAAGCAGAATGTACACCGGAATTTTCAGAAGCGCAAAATCGCGATCAAAATCAAACATTAACACGTCTTAAGTGCGCCGCTGGTTTAGCAGAACTAGCATCGAAAAAATATAAGTTAGCTGCTAAACATTTTTTGCTTGCAAATTTCGATCATTGTGAGTTTCCTGAAATGATTTCTTGTAATAATATTGCAATTTACGGTGGTCTTTGTGCCTTGGCCACATTTGATCGTCAGGAATTACAAAAGAATGTTATTTCAAGTGCATCATTTAAGTTATTCTTGGAGTTGGAGCCTCAAATTCGAGATATTGTGTTTAAGTTTTATGAATCCAAATATGCTCAGTGTTTAAAATTGTTAGATGAAATGCGTGACAATTTGCTTCTCGATCTTTTCATTGCACCGCATGTAAATAAGCTCTATACACAAATTAGGAATCGCGCTCTTATTCAATACTTTAGTCCTTATCTATCAGCAGATATGCGAAAAATGTCAGAGGCATTCAATTGCACAGTGGGCGCTTTAGAGAATGAAATTATGCAATTGATTCTAGACGGACAGATTCAAGCACGAATCGATTCACACAATAAAATTTTGTATGCAAAAAATGCCGATCAACGTAGCTCCACATTTGAAAAGGCAATAAATGTTGGAAAAGAATTTCAACGACGAACACGGATGTTGATTTTAAGAACAGCCATGCTCAAGAATCATATTCATGTTAAGGTATTTTTTTTTTGCTTTAAATTGTTTTAAAATAAAAATATAAGAAGTTTATATTGCAGGTTCAAACACGAGAAAGACAAGAAGAAGTTTTAATGCCATCTGGTTCAAATCGAAATTAGCAACAACCATCTTCGTCAATTTATTCGCGTGTCATGCATTGGTTTTAAATCAATAATTGTGTTACATACAACAAATTCTTAGAACGACACGAAAATTATATAAATAGCTTATCGACTTACAAATTTATCTTTTATTCTTTTTCACACTCACATTATTTTCTATCTCTATATTGTATTGTCTGATTTTTTCGTTGTTGCTCTTAATTTCCATTTATAATCATTGTCAAAAAATCAGGAAAAATTAAAACTTGTTTAATCAAGAGACATGATCATTAAAATTTGAGATATGTAAGAAGAGCGACTAGCCAAATGAAAGAAATAAAATTTCCTTACATATGAGATAGACTCTTGTTCAATCGGAGCTTTTTAAAAATTTTAAGAAAGGAAAATAAAAATCTTTGATTAAAAAGCAAATTTGTTTGAATCATGAGATTTTAATAATTTCAAAAAGGTAAAAAGAAGCATGAAGAGAATATCAGGATATTTTTACAAATACAGTTATAAACTTAAATTTAATTATTTTATTCATCTCCTCATTCAATACCATAGAGCTTAAGTGTTCGATCCATACTAGTTGATGCAAGCCATTGAGCATGTTTGCCAAAGCGTATACCAGTCGATGTCGCAGTGTGATCATTAAAAACTTTCAATTCTGTCCATTGCTTACACAGATAAACTCTTAAAAAGATAAAATTTATTAAATATAAAAAATTATTTTTAAAAAATCTATATATTTACCTAATATCAGTTCCTGCAATTGCCAGATATGTTCCACTTTGATCAAAGCATAAATCTTTAACTTCATAACCGTCTTCAAGCTGAATTGTCTTGAAATTTTTCAGTTTTCTTAAATCCCATAATTTTACACAAGAATCAGAAGCAGCAGTTGCAAGATAATAACCGTTTTCAGAAAATGAAATAGCACTAATTTCTCCAATATGACCAGGAAAATTTGCAACATTGCTTTGTTCTTTCAAATCCCAGATGCGAACTTGAGCATCTTCTGTTCCTGTTCCAAAAATGAGACCATCCGGATGAAATTGAGCAGCTGTTAAGCCGCAATCAGCAGAATCAAGCTTCATTGTCAATAAGCGTCCAGTTCTTATGTCGGAGAATGCCCAATTTTTGTCTTGCGAAGTTGAAAGAATATAATCTCCAGTCGGATGTAACGATAAACCTGTGACTGGTCCTTCATGGCAACGCAATAAAAGAGTAGTTTGAGAAGTCGGAACATTCCAAACACGAATCGTAGTATCTGGCGATGCAGTAATAACGGTAGACTCGTCTGGATGATAAATAACTTTTGTAACCTTTTTCGAATGTCCTTTCAGTATCGTCACTACTTGTTCTGTGTCTTTATTGAAAATTGTAGCATTTTTATCATTTCCGCCTGTTAAAATTTTGCTGTTATCACTACTGCTAATATCTAGCGCTAGAATACCAGGTACACTAGCACTATGCAAGCCAGGATGTGATGCCAAATTAAGAAAATTTCTGATCTTTTCAGCACTAACCAATTCTTCTGGAACAGTCTTGCCTTTTTTCTTTCTTTCTTGAGTGAGTACAGTGGCTTTGTCTTGTAATTTCTGAATTACCTCCTCACTCATGCCAGCTTGTTCAATTGGTTGTGCAGCAATTCCAGGAGGTTCATTAGCAGCGACAGGTTGTTGAATAACAGTTTGCTGAATAGAAGTGATTCCAGCTTGTGGTTTTAAAGTTGCTAACGCCTCACGAGCCGCTGTAACTTCTTTATTCAAACGCGCAATAACTCGACATGCAGCATCGTGTTGATAAAGTGCATGAGATAATTCTTGTCTTGCTGTTTGAAGCTGTTGACGTTGGGTGAAAGAGTGAAGCATCAATGCATCCCATTCATCTTGCATCATTTTCAAAATTGCTGGAATACTGGTTGCACTTGGTGGTTTTGGTTTTAAAACAGGTGGAGCTAGAAAATTAGAAATATAATTAAAAATTCATCAAATAATACCAAAATAAAAACAAGCACAAACTCTTTATCTCTATGAGCTCCTCAATCGTCATATCTTTTCCTGAAATTGGATCAACGCCATTTTCCTGAATGTATTTTTCAATTAATCTCTTTTCAAATATTGCTCCAGAATTTGGTGAAATGACTGGAACATCTGGAACTTCGTTTGAAACTGAAAGAGGAACAAAATAACAAAAATTGTTTTTTAAAACGATTTTAAAGGTTAAAGGAAAAACATCAAAAATTTCATTTAAAATCACACTGAAGCTTATTTATTAAAACGTTTGGTAATTACTTACTCGCACAAATTAGAGACATGGTGTGTTTTTCTAATTTTTTTTTATTTCTTGCTCTATTTTAATTTTTCGGTAAATTTTAAATTTAATTTCCGATTTTTGTTGTTGATATAAGGGGAATAGCTACTTTGGCAATTAATAAGGGCAGGGGAAAACAGTTCTAAATAAACGAAGAAAGAAGTTCGTAGCCAGAAGTGACGAAAAGAAGCAAAAATCAGATGATGCAAAAAAGAATTTTTACGATTTTAAATTTTTCTTTTTTATTTCATGAAAAATATCAAATTTCATTTAATTTGTACACTGTGTAATTTATTAAAATGTGACATCAATCGCATTGAAAATTTTAAAATTTCTATTTTTATTAGTTTTCGCTTGATTAGAAGAGCCGGTTTTTCTATTTGAATAAAAAAGTCGACTCTTTTATACGAGAAATATTTTGATATGTCACTAAAGAGCTGTTCTTTATCTTTAAATGAAGCCAAGAAAACAAATTGTTGAAAAAATCTGAATACATTTTTTCCTTCATTACTTTTCGCTATTTTCATTGTTATTTTTCATCAAAGTTATTTTCCCCCTTCTAATTGGTGAAAAAAACAACAATAATAAAATTTAAAAACAAAATTCTTTCAAATAGAAAAAAATTATTTTGTAAAGTGTAATGGAAACCAACAGGGAAAAAAATTTAATTTTGAATCAAGATAAAAATAATTTAAAAGAATCATGTTATTTGTGTGGGAAAAATTCTGAAAGATTAGCAGAAAAACGATATGGGAGTTGTAAAGAATGTAAAGAACGGAAACAGAGATGTAGAGAGAGAAAATGTCGCAGATGTGGTAAAAAATACACAGCTATACTACTTAAAGAAAACAATCCATCAACTAGAAATTGTGATGATTGTTTTAAAAACAAAAAAAAGATAAAAGGCATTAATTCAAGACCTTCAATAAATTTTGCTCAATGCGATCTTTGTGGTGCAACTTTTGATAAAAAGATTCTCATTTATGTTCACATGGAAAAACATAGAGGAGATACCACATGTCGTGTTTGTAATGCTTCCTTTTCACGGAGGAATACTCTTCGTATGCACTTACGTACACATTTTGAAAATTTCATTTGTGAACAGTGTGGATATTCTACAACTAACAAGATTACATTCAGACATCACATAAAACTACATACTGAAATCAATGTCAATGGCAAAAATACTCAAAAATCCACCTATGTGAAAGGTAAATATCCTGCGGTTCGAGGAAACTTTCCATGCTCTCATTGTGGCTTAGTTTTTGTAACAAAGACAACATTAATTGGTCACGAGAAGAGACAGCATGAGAATGGAAATAAAGGATTTACATGTAAAGATTGTAAAATAACCATTTTTCGACAAAAGGAATTTCGTGAACATATGATGACTCATTCTAATAAACCTCTCCTTTTTTGTCACTATCCTAATTGCGATTATTATTACAACACAATAAAACGGATGAATATGCATATAAAATATGTACATGAAACAAAAGATGATAGTTATGAATGCCAAAATTGC
Organism: Polypedilum pembai; assembly: GCA_014622435.1. NCBI lineage: Eukaryota > Metazoa > Arthropoda > Insecta > Diptera > Chironomidae > Polypedilum > Polypedilum pembai. The sequence goes on from JACWBX010004316.1 coordinate 23,315, forward strand.
AAGAAAACATTTAAGCATAGAATGTCATTAGAAAAACATCAGAGAAATAATAGATGTATACCGTTAAGTGTTAGGAAGTTAAATGGAGCAAAGAAAAATGTATCAAAAAGCACAAAATATTTTGAAAACAAAACGGCAGAAGAGTTGGAGAGAAACGCAAAAATAGCCAAACAGCAGTATTTAGAAATAAGAGGATTAAGTAAAATTATTGAAAAAGAGAATGAAGAAAAGAACGATGATATCTTTAAGGAAGATAAGAATCAAATAAAATTAGTATTTCCTAAAATCGAATCAATATCTGATAATGATGACAGCGCATCGTTGCACGAAAACGAATATTTTGAACAGGATACAAAGAGTAACAATGCTTTAGATAACACAAATATTCAACCGTTTCTTAAAATTGAAATAAAATCTGAGCCAGTTGATAATGGATCAATTGTTATCGAAAATATTTATAACGAAAAAGTTTCAAATATGTGCACCAACATTATACCAATAAATAATCGTTATCCACTCGTCCACCTTGAAAGACTTGATAATGCTATGCTCCAAAGCATTTCAAAAATTAAAAAAGAAGAGAAGGATGATCTTGATTTTTCATTGAATATAAGTCCAGAGAAAAAACAGATTAAGGTAAAAAAGAAGAAAGTTAAAAGGCGGAAATCTAAAGACAGAGTATATAGTTGTAAATTTTGTTTAGAGATTTTTGTTCACAAAAAAACACTAAAAGAACATGAAAAATGTTTTCACAAGACTGAAGTTAAAAAGAGCTTAACTGAAATCTATACATGTGACATGTGTGCGAAACAATTCAAATCATATATGTCATTAAAGGTTCACATAAAGTTTGTACATTTATCAACAATAGATTATTCATGTCCGCATTGTCCATCAAAATATAAAACTAAAAATTTTCTCAAGAGACATATAGAAGAATCTCACATTGGAATTAAAAGATTTAGCTGCCAGTTTTGTGGAAAAGAATTTAAAAGAAAAGAACACTTACAAGATCACGAAAGTCGACATGCTGAACCAGTGACATGTCACATTTGTGGTAAGCTGGTTAAAAAGTTGGAACAGCATGTAAAAAATATTCATAAAGAAAAAAGAGAATTTAAAACATTTCCATGTTCATACTGTGGCAAGTTTTTCAATAAATATATTCTCAAGTCGCACATTAATAATGTTCATAATAAATTACATGTTTGCCTTAAATGTGGAGAAAATTTTACAACACCAACAGATTTGAAAATGTAAGTTTATCTAACAAATAATTATAGAATATTTAATTAATAACATTCTTTAAATATTTGCAGGCATGAATTGATGAACCATTTTGAAGGGAAATATTCCATCAATTATTGTCATTATAATGGTTGTAACAAAATGTTTAAAAGTGTAAAGCTACTTAATATGCATATGCGTATTCATGAAAATAGAGAAAAAGTTTCATGTGAAAATTGTGGAAAAACATTTCAATCAACATCGGGATTGAAGAAGCATGCCTTGAAAAAACATAATCTTTTGTTGTGAAATTAAAATTTTATTTAAAAATAAAAAAAGAATTCAATTTGATTACTCATCCATCATTATTTTTAATTAAACTGGCCAATATTATCCTTGTTTTTCTTAACAGAATTAACTGCATATCTCATTGCAATCAAAAACTCTCGAAGAGACACTGAATCTTTTTTCAAAAATAAAGCATGAGCAAGAAATGGCAATTTTCTCAAACCACGTCCACTTATACCAATCGCTTCTTTGCAGATCTGAATCATAATATCTGCTGTTGAATATGGTGGAAATTTTTCAATATCATTTAATCTTTCAAAATTTTCAATTGTAGATATATTGAATCCATCTTTATTCTCATCTTCTTCATTTTTTTCGATGATTAATCCTTTTGAAGCGAGCTCAATTATGGAAGAAGAAATTATCTTATATATTGCATCAGTTGAGGGATTCTCAAGAAATCTAACTATGTCAGCTCTATCTAGAAACGCAAGATCGATACTTTTAGTAAGATTACTTGTAGTGATTATAAGAACATTGGGATATTTTTTAATTTTATCAAGTTGAGTTAAAACAGCATTCACGACTCGCACTGAATCAGAAGGTTCGTTAGTTGCAATATTCCCTCTAGCAAAAGCGATACTCTCAACTTCATCAATAAGAATAACAACTAAACTTGAGGGAATTTCAACTACTTCTTGAATTTGTTGAAACATTTTCATAACTAGTTTGCCACTCTCACTGAACCACTTGCTAAAGAGTGAATGACTATTGATTTCAAATAAATGTGTGAATTGATATTTATCATTCATTTGGATCGATAATTTTTGAGCAAGTGCCTTTGCTAACGACGTTTTCCCAGTTCCTATAAATTTTAAATGAGAATAATTGATTAATCAAAAAAGAATAATCAAGGCTGGGACACTTAAAAATTTAATTAAAAATTAATTAAATTAATTAATTTTTAATTAATTAATTAACTTTTAATTAACAAATAAGATAGTTTATGATTAGATCTAAGCTATATAAGTAATATAGAAACGATAAAGCAATGCAATATAAAGAAATCAAAGAAATGTGTGAATTGATATTTATCATTCATTTGGATCGATAATTTTTGAGCAAGTGCCTTTGCTAACGACGTTTTCCCAGTTCCTATAAATTTTAAATGAGAATAATTGATTGATCATAAAAGAATAATAAAATAAATCATGCACATACCTGGTAGACCATGTAAGAGAATTATGCGATTACATGAAATGATATTTTGATCTACATTCATATTAGAAAATAGTAACATTGTTTTAGCGAAATCCAGCAAATCTTGTTTTATGTCATTATCGTAAATTAGAGATTCCCAAATGCCATTCAGTTGTTTATTCGGAAGAATCCAATGAGTCGAAGCATTTATTTGTTCCTCTTCGTGTGAATCTATCAATTCAATTTCTGGCTCAACATGATCAGAAAATTCATAATAATAGAACTTTATCTCATCATATTTCACATTTTCAGCTAAATTACTGATTGAGATTCTTTGTATTAAATCTTTATATTTATTTAAGTCTTCAAAATGTCTTGATGGAATGTTAATAATATAATCCTTATAAAATCTTTTTGCTTCCAGAAGTTCAAATACGAAATGTTCAATTTCTGCTTGTATTGTTTGTGATATTGATGATCTCAATTTTGCTATTTCTATTTCAGTCTTCATGCTTCAAACTTTAAAATATACTCATGAATAATTAATATTTAATATTTTATTTTTTTCTAAACTATTTTTACAAAACATTTATCGCGCGCTAAAATATTGAAACTTTTTCAAAACATTATTTACCAGAAGCTGTGAATCCCTCGTGTCGCGCCAAAAATTAAATTTTTTACATTCCCCTCGGAAATTTCGAAGAGTGCGGTCGCAAATTTTTTCACTCGCGAATTAAAAATTAATTTAAATAGTTTTTTAACTCCGCAATAAGCTACACTATTAACTCACAACCTCACCAAGGAGAGAATTGTGGAGTTAAATCAAAATTTTCTGGATCCAACGAGGCCCAATAATCTCTGGCAAGTTGGAACAACATCGTGGCTTTCGAAATTACAACTGGATCTGCTGTTCTGTTTGCTGGTCATTCGAGGGGAATCAACAAATATCAATACGATTGCAATGCAATCATCGTTAACTACATTGTGTTAAAGAAGTTTTAGAAAAAGTGTAAATTTCAATGAATTATCAACTGAATTATTAGGTTTAAGGATCTCAAGTAGTTTATAAGATAAAAGTACTTAAGCAAAACAACATAGGATTAAGGAACTCAAGAAGAAGAATACGTTTTTATTGACTTAGTCTATAAGGAACCTCGTTCAACTAATCTATAAGTTAGCTGTAAGTTAACAGGAAGGTTTTTTATGCCTTGTGCTTTTTCCTTCCGTCACCATCTTCGTGGATTCATAATTAAAAATAATTAAATCCAACATTCAAAAAGAGGGTTTTTTGCAATTTTTCCCTTTACCACTCAAATATGCAACAACATTTCACCGAAGCCATTCCAAGATATCGCTGTTGCTGACGTATTGAAACCTACGGGTTAACGACTAATATTTATTGCCATACATATGTAAAACCAGCATAAATAATTCAATAAAAAGAGTGTTTTATTATTATTATAAATTTTTTTAAAGAAGATAAATATAGATGTTTGTTGGCGAAAGTTTTAAAAAGCTTCATTGTTCATCAAAAATAATTTTAAACTTTTTAATCAAACTTGCGTATTTTCTTTGCAACTCAATGAGGCTTAATAATTCTGAGCTTAATTGATTTCTTTTTGATTTTTCATCATCACATTTTTTCCTAAATTTGGTTTTTGTAATTGATACTCCTTCAACGATATCTTCAAGTTTCTTCAAAAATTGCTCCTTTGATGAAACAGTCATCATTGCTCTTTAAAAAAAATAAAGATGTTATGCATTTATGAAGATATTATGGTATAATAGAGTAATAAGATTATTACTTACTGATTATAGTTTTCATATAAAGAATTTAATAAAGTTAATTCCTTATCAAGATATAAATGTTTGTCATTGAGTGTGTTAAATAATGCATAAAATTGTTTCGTTTCTTTATGTTTAGAGCTTATTTGATTGTACAATTCAAGAAATCTTTTTTGATATTGAGATAGCTCCACACTATCTGGAATGTTATCTAATTGTCGCTGAAGACTAGTAACTGCACGATTTCGTTTTGCTAATTGTAATCTCATAGCCTTGAGATTTGTTTCTTCTTGTTCGAAAATTCCATCATACTCTGTCACTTCTTCATCCGGTTTTTCTGCGAGTTTTTCAGCTTCCTCTATTTGTTTATGTAATTCTTCAATTTTACGTTTGCAATCTTCTTTGAAAATGTTTTCCTCCTGCTTAATTTTTTCATTTTGCAAAATGAGATCTTTAATTTGATGTTTTACCGCATCGAGAGCTTGTTGTTCTTGAATTTCTAATCTTTTTATTTCATTTGTCAATTCTACACTCTCTTTTTTGATTATTTCAAGATTATTGTTCTCTATTTTAATTTCATTTGTCACTTCTTCATTCTCTTGTATAATCCGTTGTAAACGCTTTTCTAAAGCTACTTCCATAGTTTCAAGATTCTTTATTTGATTTTGTTCAGATAATTGTTTTGCATCAATAAACATTTCCCTCTTAAGGTTCTCATAATGTTTTACTATTTCCTCTCTCTCCTCCTCAGTCAAAGCTTTCGAATTGTCATAAATTTCCTACATTTTTGAAAAAGATAGTTGAAGTTAATCATTTGTGAAATATGGTAGGTATTTTTAAAAACAATAATAAAAAAAGCATATATGCAATTTATATATACATACCTCTTTTGCTAAAGCTAAATTATCATTAACATATTGCTCCATATCAATCTAAAATTCGCGAAAATATAAAACATACATGCAGACATAAGCCAAGTAAAGCCACTAAATTTTTATTTACAAACCTTTTCTTGCTCTATATCGTCATTAAGTTCTTCTTTCAATGAATCTTGTGATTTCTCATTCTGTTTTGCAGTCAATCTGGAAACATTTTTTACGCCATATTCAAGAAGTGTTAAGCGTACTCGACTATGTTCATCATCTAGTTCAACATTTTGTTTTCTCTTGTACTGTCTCTTTACAGCATAAATATCTTCAATCTTTTTAACCATTTCCAAAACATTTTCTCTTTTTTGTTTTTGTTCATCAGTAGTTTTTAGAGAAAAATGATTATGAAATTGACCGACTGCAAATTTTTTTAGTCGATCGGCTTTCTCACTTCTCAACTTCACAGATTCTTTGATAAGCCATTGAACAACTGGAAAAATGTTTATATAATCGAGTCCTTGAATTTGATGTGGCTCTAAAGCAAAGGGACACTTCATTGGAGATAGAACCTTAACAACTCTCTCAGTTAGTGCACTGCGAAAAAATTCATTCATCTACTATATTACGTTAAACGAAAGCTAAAAACTCACATTTTTTGTCCAATTGATAAATTCTCGTGAAATAAAAGGTCTACATCAACATCATACTCGCATGCTTCAATACACCATACAATTCCACCGATAATTTTATCAAAATCTGACAAATTTTTAATCATGACACGAAAATAGCCAGCAGAAAGTAGTAAATCTAAAATTTTCTTTCTACATTGCGATGCTTCTGTGTCTTCTCGAATTTCCACATCAATCTCATTTCCATCAGCATCTACTCGTGTGCTTAATTTAATATTTGGTAAAATTTTAGAAAAAATTTGTTTATTTGACATTTTCCACTCTTTTTAAAACAATATAAAAATAGGTGTCAGCAAAAACACCCAATATGATTTTATGGGTAATATTTTCGTATTATTAATGTATTATTCAGAAAATGATAAAAATTATGAGATAGCAATTCAAAATGAAATATAAAAGAATTATTTTAATGCTATAGCGTATGACAGTTTATTTTTTTAATGTTAATGTTAAAAGAATGGGGACACATTCAGGAAAAGATATTTTAAGTTGCATACATAGTTATCATATTATCAATTTACTTTGTATTTTTAAATATTAAAAAAGTATTTTTATATGGTTTGAAAACTGCATTACATTTGACGGCTGAAGCAGCTAATTGGAATATAAGAGAAACAGACAAAAAATTACTGATCCATTGGTTCGTCATCGTCAACATCCATTTCTGCATTTTCTGGCTCATTATCAGTATCCATTGTGGTTGTAGCAACAACAGAGAGTGGAGTTATTTCCATTTCAGCTGAGGGTTGCTCCGTCTGAACATTTACATCATCATCTAAAGCCATAGGATTTTCTACTATTGGCGTTGCTTCCATTTCATCCTCTCGTTCATTTTCAACTACTGACTGTTGTTGTTCAGAAATAGTTTCTTGTTCAATAATTGTTTTAGATTGGATTAACACAGGATTCTTTTCCTCAGAGTTACTTTCGTCTTGAATGTTCTCAACAATTGGTGAAGACGTGGAAATTTCTTCAGATTTTTCTTCTACAAGTGTTTCTTCTTGAGGTTGTGATTGTTCATTAGATGTATTTTCAACAATAGGATGAGAGACTGTTTCTTCAGATGTCCTCGAATTATCATCTTTTTGTGTCTCAATTTCAGCACTAGTCTCTTGTGAAGTAGAAACAATTATTTCTTCTGTATTGAGTTTTCTTCTTTTGTTTTCAAGTTCAGCATTATCATCTTTAGGAATATCAGAAGAAGATTCTCCATTACTACTTTCAGATTTAATAATTTGTTCATCTGATGTCGATTGTTGAGTAACTGACTCTTCTTCAGATTTTTGTGGTAGTTGTTCTTCCATTAGAGGTTTCTCATCAATAACAGTACGATTTGCAACAATATTTTCAAGAGCAGCCAATGGAGTTGTATTTAAAATTTCTTCATCGTCAGCAGGACGCAAAGGCTCATTGAGTAATGCATCTTCATCTATTTTTGGTTCATCAGATGGTTTAATTATTCCACCATCCTCGTTATTTTCTTCGATGGTTTTTTGTTCTATTAAAACAGTATTTTCAGGTGATTTGCTTGTATCATGTTCTTCATTCGACATAGATGGTTGTATTATTTCATTAGATTCACAAACAGGAACAGTTTCAGCCAATTGCGGTTCAGTTGATATGTCTACTTGAGCAGAATCCATTGATTCATTAGAAGCTGCTGTGTTATTTGATTCATCTTTAATGTCAGTCTTTTGTGCTTTGAGATTTTCTTTTGATGTTGTCGTAACGTCATCATCCTTGCGATGCGCTGAAGCATTTTCTTTTTCGACGTTAAACGAACTATCGGCATCATTTTTATCGTTTTCCATATCAATATCGACATTAACATCCGATGAAAAATCACCATTCAAGCCCGCCGAGTCTAATGAATCACCATTTTCACTCTCTTCTGAACGATTACGTCCTGGTGAGACTGTACTTACAACCAAAATATTTTTTTCAACTGCCCTCATAAATTTGTCAATTCTTGAATACTGTTTGCGTGGATCAGCAAGTAATTCGCTTATTCTCTGTATTGTAAAAGGTGCCGCATTAAACGAATCCAGCCTTTCAATGAGCATCTTTTTCATTGTTTCATAATTGAAAGGATCAACATTAGGATAAGTTGGGATTTCTGGAAAAAAAATTTTAGAATATAACAAATATAATGAGTTACATTATAGAAGTTATTACCTTTAGCTGATGCTTCATTGAATTCCGTTATTACATTTATCAATTTTTCTCTGTAAAGTCTTTTAACAAGTGCCCAATTGAAAACCTATATGATAATCGAATAAAATTGCAATTTCAATCAATAAATTCAACGATCTAGCGCAAAGAACAAAGCGTCCATTAATGTATAATTTTTTGCTAATATTACCGATTCTCCAGTTCTGGCAACAAATGAGACATATTCATCTAATTCTCTTGTTATTTCTGGGTTTTTCTGAACATTGAAACGCTCTAATTTTTCAAGAACTTCTTCAGGTTGATCCATTTTTTCTATTTTACCGTCAAATAATTAAACAAATTAAAATTTCGATTTCAGATTATTTATTTTTATAATATTTAAAGTTCAATTATGATCTTCACAATTGAACCTGCATTTAAAATATTAGAAGTTTAAAAATCAATTTAAAATAAAATAATTTTATAACTTAATTAGAAGAAACAGATAAAAATTTATTCTTTGAAAAATAATTCTGATAACTTAATATAAGATCTGTAATTTAATAAAACATTAGAATATGTATCTTTATTTAGAAAATATTCGAAATTAAAAACATAGATCATAACGGACAAAATTTAAAAAATTAGCAATTATCAAATTCTCAGTCGCCTTTTTGAGCAAATGAGAAAAGTTTTACAGCATCGATTTTAGAAAGTTGAGAGAACAACAGTTTCATTAAAATTAAAGGTGAATTAATATCTTTATTGTCTCTAAAGTGTCTACATCTATTCACTCATTACTTATTGTTAGATTATACACAAATTCTTTGTGATAAAGCATCATTTTAGTTTAAATTTTAATTTTTTTAGTTTCGCCATTTTACTTTCCGCGTGTTTAGTAAAAAAGATTCCATCATCATCAGATTAGAGACCATCAGTGATTAAAACGCTTAAAAAATTTATTTTAATCCTTGTGTTATTTTAATTCATCAGACGACTAGACCAGAAGTTTAATTGTAAGATTTCTTTATAATTTATCATTTAAAATACACTTCCATTTTTTTTCTCTTGTAATCACGAGCAACGTTTTCTCTCCCTCAATAACCTCTTCTCTCATTGTTCTGCTTTTTAAACAATTTATGTGTCAATTACAAATATTCATAGAGCGTAAAATATTAAATAGAAAAAGTATAGGACAGAAAAATTATTTTATTGGTTATTGACCTCATTTTATTCACACACACAAAGTACATTGAGAGAAAACCAAAGATGAGTCGTGTTGGCATTCATCAGAGGTGTGCAAAATATATTCTTAAGGAATTGATTTCGAACTTCCTCAGAGATATTTTTATAACTTACAAAATTCTATTTTTATAGATTTGCTTAGAAAGTTTTATCTCCCATGATGCTTGTGTGATGAAAAAAAATTCAATTAAATTCTAAATTTTGCAGTTTGTGGTCCAGAGATGACTTCTACACATTGATCATTCTTTGGTTATAGAAAAAGAGAAAACTGCTACATTAAGAAAATGACTTTGCAAGCTATGTTAATGCGATTCATTCCGTTATTGCATCTAACACGTAGTCAAAGTTACATTCTCGACCTAATTTATTTTCTTTTCTCTAGTATGACTTGAGCACTTTTAATTAATCATCATACATATATTAAAATAGTCAAGAATAGTTTCCATTAGTCACAATGATGTCATTTTTTGGTTTCTCATCCCACGTGTTTTAAATACTTTGTTTTTCTTCATTGTCTCAAAGAAATTAGTAACCAATGACGTTTCATTTCGAGTATTTTCTAAAATTTTTCAATAATAAAAATCTTTCAAAATATTTTGTTTAAAGAAATAAATTTTATTAAGAGCAAGCAAAATTAGTACGTAATTTTAAATGGTTGATTGAGGTGAAAGTATATAAAGAGAGGAAGATAAGACAAAAAGTCGATTGATAGAGAAAATTTTTTTTTATAAAATTATTTACGTGACAGGCAATTTTTGACGCACAGTTTGCTTCTGTCAAATTTTTTCTTAACTATAAAATATCTTTAACGTTGGACATTTTTTTTTGTTGATATTCGCAGTAATTTATTGTATGAGTCAAAAGGCAGAAAGACCAGTACTACAAGGTCAACGCATCAAAACTCGGAAAAGGGATGAAAAGGAAAAATATGACCCAACGGGTTTTCGTGATCAGGTCATATCAGGACTTGAGAAAGCTGAAGACTTAGAGCAAATTTCTAAATTTCTCGATACTGCTGGAAATAAATTAGACTATCGTCGATACGGGGAAGTATTATTTGATATTTTGATTGCTGGTGGTTTACTCGTTCCTGGTGGCTCAATTTCTCAAGATGGCGAACATCCCTACACGAAAGCTTGCATTTTTGCAGCTTCCGAGGATATGGACAGTATGCGTGAACAAGAACAAGTAAGTAAAATGAGTTTCTATGAATGCATCATAATAGAGCCAGTCATACTTATAAATTCGTACGAATGGTGTCAAATGAATGCTAAAGTAACATTTGTACTTCAAATGCTTGAATTAAAAATCTCTGAAATTATTATTGGATTTTTAATTTTTCTTTAATTACAACAAAAATACTTTCAAGTATCGAGTCAATATTTCTTATCAGATGATATTTTTTTGTTTTAGATCCTTATCAAATTGGTACGACGATACAAATACTTAGAGAAAATGTTTGAAGATGAAATGAAAAAGGTATTAGTGTTTATCAGAGGTTTTCAACCGATTGAGCGTGTAAAGTTGGCTCGAATGACTGCTTTGTGGGTGGCAAATGGAGCCGTACCTCCAACCGTTCTTGGTGTTTTGAACAATGAGCATTTGATCAAAGATAGCATCGCGTTGGATTTCTTGTTAGAACTATTTGTTACTTTAAAACAAGAAAAAGGCGTTCCTACGTTAATAACAGTTCTTAAGAAAGGACAAATGGAAAATCGCTTACTGGATTTCTTTCCAATGAATAAGCGTACTGAAGAGAACTTTGTCAAAACTTTTACGGATCGCGGACTCGAAGATATCGTCAAACTTCACAAGAATCAAGCAAGTCAAGAAGCTAAGCGTGAATTGCAATCGGTGAGTCAATTTATTTATTAAATTATTATTTTGCACATGGCAGACCCTCTAAATGCTTTTTTGAAATCAATTTAGAGTCTTTGAAACTGTGCGACAGCAAGTATGATTTTTATGATCTATTTGGATATGTCTCTTTCCTTGACATTCAAATGAAAAGAGATCATGACAAATTATTTGCTAAAAGTGTAGATAAAAATTGTGGAAAAATATGAGCAAAATTTATTTTTAAAAATTTTTTTTGCATCTGCCGACAACTTGAGAGTTTTCATTCGATGAAAATTATTCAAGATCTTTTAAATTTTTAGATGCAATATTATTATTAGATTTTTGCTTACATCATTTTTGCTTACTAAGTTTAATGCAATATGATGTCAATAATATCTAAAACATTAATCATAAAAATGTTGATAAATTATGGAAATACTAAAAATTTATTATGTTTTTTTAAAAACCCAGAGTGTTTCAGTAGAAATATTCCATTTTTAAAGGTATTTTTGCTAGCTTTTTTACTGGGAATATGAATTTCATTTGAAAGATTACTGACATAGACAAAATTTCTTAATTTTTGTTAGTGTTATCTTCTTTCAAACAATTTTTTATGATTCTTTTTTATCAAATTATGGAAGATTATAATTTATGTTTACACAGTATTTAGTTCAATTAGCTAAAGATATACTGAAATATTTGGCTAATTTATTGTTGACTGTAAGATTAAATCTTGACTTACTCTATTTGTTCAAGTTAAAATTAATGCTTGATACAATGAAAAGTCATGAGACAAGAATATAACATACTCTTATCAGTTTAAATATTTTAAAATTATGGGAATGAAAAATTTTAAGAATTAGCATCTAAGACAAATCTTTTGAGGAATTTTCAATTTCCACAATGGATTCCAATAGATGCTATATTAAAAACAACTTTTATAATCCTATATTGTATAATTTGAATTTTATATTTTTCAAGTGCTTTGCTATACATAAAAGTTACATAAACAATTTATTTAAATTATATATGTGCTCAAAATACATATTTTATTGGAATTATTCGAAATATTAAAGTTATTTTTCTTTATTGTTTTAATTACAGACAATTGTTGATGATATTAAAGATAACAAACCACATAAGGAAATTATTGCCGATATAAAAGATTTATCTGTAAAAAATTCCATTCCGGAACATGAAATCATAGTAATTGTAAGTAGATAATTTCAAAAATTTCTTTAGCTGTTTTATGCATTTTAAAAAACTTATCATGAATAATTTTCTCATGTTAAGTTCTAACATTAATAGATTGAATAATCAAAAATGCTAGAATAATCGTAACTTTTGAGATCAAAAGTCTTTCATCTATCATTAAATGAAAGTCTTTGGAAAGCAATTGTTACAAACTCCTTAACAAAATTTTTTTTTTTTAATAAAAAAATGACAATAATTTTAGGTCTGGACTACAATTATGTCTTTGGGTGAATGGAACAAAAAAGAAGAATTAGTCGCAGACCAAGCTTTACGTCATCTCAAGATGTATAATCAATTCTTCCAAGCTTTCACCACAACCGATCGATCAGAAATTGCGCTAATTCTGAAAATTCAGGAATATTGCTATGAAAATATGAATTTTATGAATTCATTTTATAAAATAATTGTACTCTTCTACAAATGTAAGTTTTTTTTCGTTACAAATCAAATGTTTACGTTTTGTAAAATTATTGTTTCATAGCATTCGTTCACGTTTTAGTTTTGTAAATTGAGAATCGAAATTAAAATTCTTTAAGAATGCTATAGTAAAATTAATTTTGCTAATTGATAAACCCAATACATGTTGGATTATCGAAAAAAAAATCTTAAACATTTGTCATTATGTTCTTAGTTTTTTTATTAAAATAAGTATTTTTATCTTTTTAGTGGAAATTATTTCTGAAGATTCAGTTTTGAAGTGGTATCGTGAAGCACATTCACCGAAAGGGAAAATGCACTTCTTAGAGAAGATGAGACCATTCATTGAGTGGTTAGCTAATGCTGAAGAAGGTATGAAGTAAAAAAATTTAACTCACATCTCTCTAGAGCAAACTCAATGAAATATTACACATTGAATTTGTGTGGAAAAGATGTAATAATAATGTTGAAAGAACAGTGATCTCAAGATTTTTAAAATGAGTCTTGTGTACAGCTATATTTCATACAATTTTTTATTATTAATTTTATTTTGTCCTATACTAATATGAAATTTTATTTTAAATTTTTAGAAAGTGGATCCGAAGAAGATGAGTAAAAATTTGCTTAACTCTATGAATATATACACATAATTATGAAAATGTAAAGTAAAAACTTCAGCAACATAAACAAATTTTTACACTCTGAATCTGCATAATTGCTCGTTTAAGAGGAAGTATATGCTAAATTTACATCATAATTAAATTATACTTACCGATAAAAAATTACGTATGTAATGGAAAAGATGTTAAATTCTAATGATTTTTTAATCTTATTTTTACAACAAAATTCAAACCAATTTATTTTGATTGCAGTCGTATTTAAACATCAAAAACGAATTCTTCTCGTTAAGTTATTAAATTTTTTTCTTTTAAAAAAAAAGTATCTGAAAATATTTTAAAATAAATAATACAATTTGATTTTAATAAATTTACATTTAAATTTCTTCTCTTTTATTTCTGTTCAGAATTTGTTCAAAAATTTTATTTTGTGCTTATTTACAGCGTGATGTACAATTTTTCGATAGAATTCTTTAAAAATGAAATGTTATATAATATTAATTCAAAAAAAAGTATTTATATCTCATCAGAGCCGTGTGCACGAGATAATTAATAGATGTGTGACTAGAGTTTCACTCATGAGACAAGTTTGTTGCCTAACAGTAATAAGAAAATTTGTTTCTCTGATAAATTATAACAAAAAATTGAGTAACTAAAAAGTTGAGTTAAGTTAATATAACAATAATTTTTTATTATGCTTCATATCGTCATGTGGAGAATTTTTTATCGTTTATTTCCGTCATCAACATGTTGTCATAAATAATTGTTGAATGCTGGTTCCAATATACTGTATGTCATTGGTTGATTGATCGAAATATTCGTTTGTTTAATATTCATTTTCACCTAAGACGCTATACATCAATCGTTTGAATGACCCGCTTTGGTGAATATGATCATAGGGCTCTCCCAACGAGTTTGTTTGGATTCTTGAAATTGGGTCGGGTGGAGGAAAAGATGCAACTGGAGGTTTCTGTTTTAGGCAGCATCATTAGAAAATAAAACATTTAAGATATTAATCTCACACAAAACTTACCTTTCCTGGAACTAAACGATTTGGCATGAATACTCTTGGCTGAGCAGGAGTAGCAACCTCCTGAACTTTATCGTTGGTATAAAGATTTTCCTGAACTGCTCGGAAAGTCTCTGATTTCATTGGATCATAAACGACGGTTTTCTTGTAACTTTATTGTTATGTGTTGTGTGTTGCAATTTTTTTTGTTGGATGGGTCGGTGTTAAAAACAATTTTTACACAAAACCAGACACAGGAATATAGGTGATAAAAAGAAACATAAAAAGTAAAAAAAAAAAATTTCAAATTCGTTAATTATTGAATTTCGAGTTTAACATAAAATAAAAATTTTTAAGCTTCATATTTTCGAGTGACACAAATTCGATTGATTGATGAGTGATATGCATTAATGACACTGAAAATCCACTAAAAATATTATGATTTAATTTTTAAGTGTGTAAAATATGCATATATGTGTTTAAGTAGAACAAATAGGTAATCCATTGTATTTTTTTCATCAGAACAAAAACATATCTCGCATGGTTCAATATGTAATGTAGGAGCAGTAGAAAGGATGAAAGGATTGAAAAGGATAAACATTTAATAGACAGTGAATAGAGAAGTCACAAAACAATCAACATTTCACTATTGTTTTTATGTGCACTCTGTCCTGTGGGATATTAATTTATTACGTATAAGAAATTATGTATTGTGGAGTAGATAAAGTATAGAAAAATATTTTATAAGTAAATATAAATTAGTTTAATATAATTAATTAGGGCGATTAAATTGAGGAAAAGGACTATAAGATGTGAAATTTTTCTGCTGCTGTTTTTGACGCTGAAGTTCCTGTTGTTGCTCCAAAATTCGTTTCTTTTGTTCCAGGAAGCTCATGTCAATGAAAATGCTGTTTGAAATGAAGGATTTTAAATTGATATATGGTTTATGAACATGAATTTATAGTAGTAGTATTGTATTCTTTATGTAATCATCGACTTCTTCCCCAAATTCAAAAATTTTATAACTACCCATTCAATTATTTTACTCTTTATCTACTCATTTCACTTTCACAGAAGAATAAGTATTTCAAGGATTAAGCAATTGCAAGATTGAAAAACCAATTATCAATTTTAATTTTGCTATAAATGTATTTAATTCTATCGTTTACTTTCACAATTATGAAGGTGATCAATTAATGGCTCTAATGTTTTTGAACGAGATTAATGTATGAAAATAATTTTTGAAAAGGAAAATGAAGTTTTTGTGTCATACGTTCAATTTATCTAATTACCCTTGAATTTTTGTTGGAAGATGTTGATGATGTTGACGATTGAGGGTTCCATTTGGAGATCTAATGTTCATAACATAAAGTTTGAACAGTGCAATCATTTTCACATTTCCCCAATTATTTTTTTAACGTGTGTTAATTGATTTATTGAATAAATGGAAGATTTAAAATAAGAAAATAAAAATATTAAAGATAATGTTTAAAACTTTTTCTCGATTTTTTGAACTTTTCATTTAGAGAGAATTTACACTCTTGAAAAATTCATAAATCTTTAAAATTAATAATTATAGTCTTTATATCCTATCATACATCCACAAACATCCATAAGTTTCTTTAGAAAAGTTATAATAATTTGATAAAATGATATTAATAAGCACTTACGGAACTGATGAAGCCGAACCAGCAGAAGCTGTTGCAATTGGTGACAATGGCGACACAGTATTTTTGATCGTATTTTCAATGTTGTTGTCTGAATAAAGTCCAATAGGTGAGTTAAATTGTTT
>JACWBX010004316.1:45496-68781 GCA_014622435.1 Polypedilum pembai
AGTGTGACCCGCTATAAGGTCATTTCTTTTATCTTAATTTATTGTCAATTGTTATCAAAAGTTATGATTATGATGTAAATTTACTGTAATTTTAAATTAATACCAATCTGGTAAAATAAACATGCATACATACATAGTTGTACGCTGCCGAGGATTTTTTTTACAAAAAAAAAAAAGCCCGTAATGGTCGGAAGAAAATGACAAGGTTTCATTTTGTTTAATAATTTAAAAATTCTTTATAATATTTATATAGAAATTTTTATAATATTATCCTAACAGATTTAAATCATTTTCATTATTGAGGATGATGTCTTTCGACTCTCTTGGTAGTGTCAGATTAACATAAAGAGTTCAACGAGAAAATATGGAAAACTTGTATACATGAGGATTCAACGAAGAATAAAAAATGAAAAAATTCATTAAAAATAAGCAAAAATTTTAACCTTTATTTTCCTTACCATAATGGCATTTTTCCTTCATTACTAATCAATAATTAATCTGCTGAAAGAGTAAAAAATTCAAACTAATTGTTTTAGAATTAAATTGATATCAGTAATTTATTATTAGCTAAAATATTTGTTTATAATTGCTTTTAATATCTTGAACATTACGTAATTGTTAGGTAGAAAAAGTTTAATTAAACTTGAGTGAGATGAAAAAAGTTTAAAACAAATTACAATTGGAGAAAAATTCCTGAATTTGAAATTCTAGTTTCTGCTTTTATTATTAATTTTAATATCACAGAGTTTCTAATTAATTTTCATCATCATAAGTTGGCTGTCATATATACTTTGCTATAAACTATTATCCTAAATAAATTTCATAAAATTTGTTTTACAATCGAAGAGCAAAAAAGTTTTTCTGTGAGCAAAAGCATTGAGTGCATACAAATTTTTCCTACGAGCTTGCAAAAGCTTTTTAGAAAGAGAAATTTAATTAAAAATGTTTTTGTTTTTTTCTTTTTGGCAAGTGTTCAGTTTCATTCATTGTTGAGAGTATTGAAGTCACTATGGACCCACACTTTATGCAGACCTCACACAAATCGCGTCAGTTGATTATAAAAATCTTGCAAACAAAATTGTAATTGCTTGAATGTTGGACGCTCTAGAATTGAAACAGCCCAGCAATAAGCCATTATTGTGAATCTGTGAAAGATGACCATGATGAAATATTTTTGAATTTAAATTGATGTGAAATTTAATACTTACAATTCATCGGGGCAATTGAGTGGCTGTGCTAATCGATATCCATCACGTAAATAATTTTCAATCTCGAAGGCATCAATCTATATTGAGAAAATTGAAATTTGATTCGAATTTTATTGTTGTCAATAAAGAAATTTAATTTTTAAATTTAACGGTTTTTCAAAATTTAAATTTAAAATTTAACGGTCTTTGGAAAATTTAAATTTAATTGGTTTAATTAAATCAATTGTCAATAAAGATATAACAGAATATCTGAAATTTGATTTTAACGGAATTTAAAAATTTAAAATTTAACGAATTTTTAAAGAATTTTTAACTTACATCATTATAAGGTGATTTAGCTAGCGTACACAATTCCCAAATTAATACACCAAATGCCCAAGCATCAGATGCTTCACTGAATTGCTTTTTAGTGAGAGCTTCAAGCGAAAGCCATTTGACAGGTCGATTTTCACGATCGCCAAGACAATGATAATCTTGTGGAAAGAGATCTCGTGATAAAGAATTGTCTGTCAATTTTACAGTCAAATCATCATCAATTACACAATTTCTAGCAGCAATATCTTTATGTAAAACACCATGAGCATGCAAATGACAAATTGCTGCTGCTAATTGTTGAGCCATTTGAACAATTTGAATTGTTGTGAGTGTTCTTGCTACAGGTTCTTGTAGGAAAAGCTTTAAATTTTTAGCATTATTATCAGCAATATAAAGCAAAAAAGGAGCAGCATGGTCTTCAATTGAGACACCAAAAACTGATAAAATTCCAATGTGACAAGCTCCATAAAGGCTCATGCCTTCTTGCAACAATAACGAGACTTGATTTTGATTTGCTTGTTCGCCAACAGTTTTTACAAAAACTTCTTGATCATCATTGAAAGTTCCACGATAGATACGACCAAATGTGCCTTCCTGCAGTAGACTTGATAAACGAATTCGACAGCGTTCGACTGTAATTTCAGAAATTCGACGATGAAGTTCTTCTGGCTTTGATATGTTAATTTGTGGCGATGCTGAAGCTGAAATATTTGTTGGACAAATATATGGTGTCATGGAAGAAGAATTTGCTGCTTGAAGACGTTGAAAACTGGCAGTTCTTGCTGGTGTTTGAGTCACATGTGATGATTTTCGTTTTGTTACACCACGAGCACAATAAGCGATTAAAATAAGAGCAAAAACAACAATTACAGCAAGTGCTAAACCAACAATTATTGTCACAATTGCATTTGGTGCTTTAGTGGTTGTTGTGCTTGCTGTATGAGTAAATGGAATCTCATTGGTATCATTTGTAAATGTATTATTTGGCTCATAGATGTTATTCTGTAAGCAAACTTTTCTACGAGTGAACACAAGCTCTGATATGTTGTTAGAAACTCGATTAAGCGTCACTTCAATGGATATTGTGACATCCACTTCAGCAGATTTCACACCCGAACATCGCATTTCAATTGAAAAGGTTTCAATTTCTTGTGACATTTCACCAAGGCGACTGATATTGAGTTGAGGTCGTGGAAGAACAATTGGATCTGCACTTGCAATTGTAATGCGATAAGGTAATGGACGTCCTGCTAAACTTTGCCATGTAAATGTAATATCCTGAATATTTTCACCAATTGGAACTGTATATTGTAGAGCATTTTTGTTAATGAATCCATCGCGGACATAATAAGTTTCTGCTGAGAGTCCTGTAATGAAAAATTTAAAAAGTTTTTGTTTGAAATTTGAATTTAAGAATAATTAGATAGATTCAGGGTGATTGACACTTAGGCAAATGGTGAAAGAAATGAATTTCGGCTAAAAATATTTCATATCCTTGTACTTGTAGAACATTGTTAAGATTCTATTTTCATCGTTTTTACTTGAACTAAAGCAGTGGTGTCCAAACTGTGTGCCTCCGCAAAGACCGTGAGGAAGTTTTCTTAGTCGAAGTGTGCCGCGAGAAAATTTTTTTGGTCAAAGTGTGCCGTGGCTCAAAAAAATTTGGACATCACTGAATTGAAAGCAATTCAATTAATGCTTTCAGCACAAATCGATTTATCATTCATCATTAAAGTTTTTAATATAATAAACAATCGTGTAGAAAGTGATTCAGAGATATTGAAAATTTGAGTAAAACTGAGCTACAGCAACAAAAAATCCTAATTTTTTGACAAGCTCATGTATTATAATTGTTTCTCATTTTTGTTTTTATTTAATTTGCTCTAACTCAGTTAAATCTTAATGAATTTTTTTAAATCAAAAGAGGTTAGAACTCTTGATTGCGAAAACAGAGTAGCCATTGAAATTGTAAATTTTTATATGAAACTAACAAAAAACTTTTGTTAATTTGATAGAATTTTTGGAATTTTGTTAGATTTTTTGATAAAGTTAAATATTTTTTTAACACTCTTGTTATATGCAATAAAACTGAATTATGAAAAATTGTAAACAATTTGTTGCGCAACAAAAATATGTCACATATGACAAATAGGCGAAAATAGGCAAAAAATGGTAAATTTTTTTTCATTCTACTGCTTGTTTTAGTTGATTTACAAGGTAAAAACTAAGTTTTTTATCAATTTAAATGATCTATACTTTAGTTCTAAATAAATTTTATGTTCTAAAAAGTTCTAAAAAATGCAAAACTTTTAGTACATATTAAATCTCAACTAATTTCATTGCTAAATCATGAGAAAATTCAATTCAATTCACATATAAAATTGTACTATTTTTCTATGATTTCAAAAAGGGATAGAGATTGCTCATCCATCATAATATAACTCAAGACAGAGCAAGTATGAGTAAAAGGAAATAGGATTAAATTTATGGTAAAATTGTTTATAGAGAAAATTAAATTTCTTTCAGAACTAAAAAAAAGATTGATTTCTTAATATCCTAATTTCTGAGGTTTTTCAGTGATCAATCTTCAATGTCATGTTACATATGTAGGTAGAATTCATGCATTCTTTTCAGTTAAGATTATAAATTGAAGCATGAATGAGAAGAGTATCGGATTATCAGACCTTTTCAAAATCCCCCGTTTTATATGCATTATAGTAAATTAAAACATTCAGAAATAAGAACAATTTTTTTTTTACGCAACATCTAATTCTCTTTCTCTCTTATTCAATTTATGATTAATTTTCTACATACAATAATCTGCTTCTGCTGCTTGCCTTCAGGTAAATATTCACATAGAAAAAAAAAAGGAAACATGAATTCGGTTAGTTGATGTGAGGATTTTGGGATAAATTGTTTCGTTGTAATACACTTTTACCTTTTTCATGAATTTATTGGCATTATCAGAAGAAAGTAAAAGGAAGGAAGGAAACGAAAGGAAAATTCAATTTTCATGTCATTCACATGTGCTTGAATATTCTACACAACGCAATCACTTATTATTATTGTTGTAATGTCTATAAAATTTGTGTGAAGGTCTTGCGTGACAGAATCATAGAATCAAATCGAACTTTTTTCTCTACAATTTGTTTATTCATCCAATTTAAACGTATGAATTTAGGTAGGAGAAAATTGAAAATTGAAATGACCCCTCGATGATGCTTATGCATGCTCGTGACGATGTAATACTCGACCTTCTTCTATTTAAATCGAAACTTTTATTTATATTGAGAAATAATAGAAAATATTTGAACTTTTGTAATTTTCGAATTTTTTGAATTTTGTAACTGTCAAAATTTGAATTTTGTAAATTTCAAAATTTGAACTTGGTAATTTTTGGAATTTATGAACTTTATAACTGTCAAAAAATTGAACTTGATTGAATCGTTTCCTCCTCACGAATTACTATGTAGCTGTATGCAATAAATAATTATTTTACGCATTACATTGAACTCATCAAAGAAACAAACCAACTTTGCAACTATCAAAATTTGAATTTTTTAATTTTCGGAATTTTGAACTTTTAAAATTTGAATCTTGTAACTGTCAAAATTTGAATTTTTCGAATCACATTTTTGAAATATGTTGCGTGTTTTTAAATTTGTAAACAAAAGAAGAAAATTGATAAAATTAAATTTCAACTTAAAAGCAGTTTTATTGACTATTTTGTGATTAATTACATAAATTATAAATACTTTAAAGTGTTAAGAACTTAAAGAGAAATCGTTTAAAAGAGAATTAGTAACCAGAAAGTTATTCTCTAAATTCTTAAAGAAAATTGTTTTATTACAATAATTCTAAGTACATAAGGGACACGAAAGAGAGAGAGAGAAAGAAATAAAATTGAGGCGAGCTAACGCAATTTGTGAAACGATAGAATGAACATCTAAATAAATATTGATTCAGGACTCCATTTAGATTATTGGTAAATGATCAAGTTTCAAAATAATCCACATGTCAAGGGAATAGCAAGCAAACACAGAACCATGTGCCTAAAGTCTCACCATACACTCTAATTCCATGGTGTATGACATACTGCTATGTTTTCAATATCATATTACAGGTTTCTTGATAACTTGTCAATGCTTTTTTTTGCTCCTTGTCTTCGCAGCTCAATTTATATGTTCGTACACGTCGTCCCTTAAGAAAAAGGATCAAGTTTAAGATAATGCGATATCCAATGTGAGTCCATATCACTTTTTCTTCTTTCTTCTTATAATAATCATATAGCTTACTTGCTTTTGTTTATTTTTACTTCATTATTATTGTTTCAGTTTCAAGAGAAGTTTACTCAAAATGTCAAAGTCTTGAAACTATATTTCCTGACACGAGCCTACTATAATGCGAGAATTATTTACATTTGAAGGCAATTTCTTTCTCTCTCTCTTTGAGTATAATAAAAAAAACTTTCTTTCTCTTCCTCAAACTTCCGGCATTTAAAGCAAATAAACTAGCGCCAAAATTCTTGACTTATAACAATGAAAAAAACTGATAGACAAGGATTTACTGAATGAAAGATATTTCATAGCAGGGTTTGAATCATAAAATTTCATATTATTACCGGATGCAATTCAATCAAATAGGAAACGAAATAAAAGTTTATTATTCATGTGAATAAAATTTTATATTTCTTAATTCTGTCTTAGTTCTATTGAGAGAAGAAGTTTGAAAATTTTCCACATACATTTTGTCAAAAAAATTCAACACAATAAAACTCTAAGAGGTGTTTTTGGCAATTGCATTCAATTTGAAATTCAATTCATTTTTTGCAAAATGAAAAGAAGAAATTTCTTTCTTTATGTCACACCTCCTTCTTTTATTCAGACAAGTACACATGCTATGCAGCAATCTCAATATAGAAAAAGTTGCTGCTGTTACTATTCAAAAGCAGCTCAAAATTTGCATAAATTATTATTGAGATATTCGAGCAGAAGAAGAACTGATTGCTGTCGTTCTCTCTTTTAGAAGAAGCAAATAATAATAATAAATTTATTTTGCTGCAAAGAAATTTTTATCCATACATTCATATACAGGAAAGAATCTTTTGAAGCAGTCGAATGAATATGGTGATATAGAGTGAGAGAGACAGGAAATCTCAAAGCAAAGAAGAAATGAAAGAAAATGTTGATTTTATTTGTGAATGGTGCCAAAAATCTCTTTTTCTCGCACAGCCATCACCGTGTCGGCATCTTACAAAGTAAATATTCCGTAAGACACACACACACACACAAAACAGAGAGTGAGTGCAAAAAAAAGAGATGAATATAAAAGATTTTCGTTGTATAAAAAAATAATAATCGTAATCAGTGCAAGGTGAAGAAACTTTTTACTAAAATAAATTGACATAACAAAGTAGTCTTTGATTTTCTAATTTCAAATTTTAAACAAAAGAATCAAATGGCTAAAACTTTTGATAGAAATGAGAGCGCCAAAAAATTCTTGCAGATTCGTAATCAGCGACCCAAAATTGACTTAAAAAACATGTTTTCGCAGTAAAATTTGAGTTGTCCAGGAAAGTGAACTTTAGTCAACATTTCTCTTTCAATGAAAGAAGATGCGAAAAAGTTGCAAAAATTTAAAAAGTTCGTTACAAATTTTAACAATAAAAATAATTATAAGTTTCAATTTTTAGCGAAATTCACAAATTTTTATCAAACAATTAAGCAAACTTCTTTTACCTTGTAATCAGTATGTAAATAGATTTCCAAATACACAAACAAATGTGAGGTTTTTATGAATAGAGATTGCAGCCTTCAACCAACATTCTTTTGTTCGTGTTGTTTAAAGAATGAGTGAGTGAGAGAGAAAAATTGCACCAATAATCCATAGCCTTTAACCATAGTCATCATCATCAAAACTTACTCTCTTTGCAATTTAAAAAATATGAACAAAGCGAATAAAAAAATTCAATAAAAATCAACAATGAAAGAAAGAGAGAGAGAGGAAAGCTAATTGTACAGACTGATATTCATCGTAAAACAAACATTTGAATAAAAAGAAAGAGCAACACAAAATAAAAAATTGTGTATCTGGGGTTTAGTTCAGCTCAAATATATAAACGGAGCTAGTTAGTCAGTTCATCAACTTTAAATTGTATATATTTGAAAGAGTGTAAAAAGAGTGAGAGGAGAAGAAAAACTTCATCATTGGCATGTCAATCGAAATAGATTTCTTGTGAAATTCCTCAATTCTATCTCGCTCTTTTATTCATTCAACTCGTTGTTATCCATCGGTTATTTTAATTTATAATTTTTTTTTTGATCGATTTATTTTTTAGCTTGAAATATTTCAAATATTCACATTGTCTTTAAATAACTGTCATTTATAATTTAAAATTTTTTATTATGTTCAGCCGTGTTAACATTCAGTCGCATTTACAAATTTCTATTTGTTTACTTTTTGCAAATCAATTTTGATTTTTAATTTCTTAAAAAACTTCCGTCGTTCCTCGTATATAAGAGCCATTTGGATTAGATTTTTGAATTCAAATGGTAAGACTATGAAGTATTTAATTCATTTTGTCAAAAAGCTGATTTATAATCAAGGTTGGAAAAACAAAAATCTTATAACGAAATCTGTCACAGATTTTGATAGAGTCTTTTCATTAATTTCCATTTGCAAAGGGCAGCTTATTTCAAGACAGACGAAAGTCGATTTAATATTCAAAAATGTAACTGATTTAAGGCCGCTAGGTCAATATCACAAATATTCATTGTATCATTTAACAAATTTTAACAGATTTCCAACCCTGATTATTATGATTATTAAACTTTATTGAACTGTTAAAGTACAAAAGAAAACCTGTTATCGGCATAAACCTTGTTAAACGTAAAACAAAAAGTAGTTTTCAGTGCCAGTTATTGGGCTGAAAAACTGTTCAAATAAAAAGCACGACTTCTTTTTTAATGTCTTGAATAAATCAAAATAAAGTTTATTGAATAAATCTCACAAAATTCAATGTCTTAAAAAGAAATAAAGACACTTGGAAAAGAAAGAAAGAATGTCGAAAAAAAAGATGCAAAGAAGATGCGAAATTTAAACATTTGAATATGAAATGATCGTTATGAAAATCTCTATTTTATAACAAAGTGATAAAATGTTGTCTCAGTGAGAAAAAATTTGACAAAGAATTGATAAATTTTCTGATTATCTACAATTTTAAAAATATTCCCTAAAAAGCTTGCAATTTGAATCTGTTTCCAATGGAAACGATAGAACACGCGGTGCGACGAAAATTTTGTTAAATTAGCTGAAATAGAGGTGAAAAAAAACTGACTGTGCCTGGTGATTTCTAGCCTTTTAATCAAAATTTAAATTATCATTCTTGTTAGTTCAAAGTAACTAAATTTAATGATTTCTTACAATTTTAGTTTTGATTCGCAGTTAACGTGACTTTCGTTTTTCACTCGTCGATAAGAAAGAAAGTGAATTTGAAATTTTTACGTTACATTTATTTGCTGTCATCCAATTTATGACAGAATCCAAAAATTCAATTCGAACGGCTCTTATAATCGAGCGAAGAGAGTATAATCAAAAAATGCGTTTTTAAGCGTAAAACTACAACAGTAATTTCTTGATTTATTCAATTTTACTTCTTCTTGTTTTATAATTTTTTAACAAGCAGAATTTTTATTGCAGCACGATGAAAGGAGGCAGAGAAGAAAGAAAGAAAGAGAAACTCCACTCTAATTATTGTGGTTTTTCAAGAGAGAGAAGACCAGCAAATATGTGTAATATTGAATAAAATAAAAACCTGTGCACACACAATGGAGTAATTTCGGGGCTGATTGAGTGATAAAAAGAATGTTTGGACTCGAAAGTAATTTTCTGATTTCAAAATATTTCAATCATTTTTTTCTTGCGAGTTAGTTGCGTATTTAGTTTCTCATAACGAGGTACTTTTTTTTTTTTTTTCGACAAACTCAGACACGGTCGAATGAGATGAAACAATTTCAGAAGTTTTTCTTTCTTTCTTTCTTTTACGCAATTCATTCATCAGTTTGGCGGCATCTTGTGAGCGTAGAGTGAGCGGCGTTTTGGAAATGGAAGCATAAAGAATTCAATTCAATCCCATTGTAAAGCTTACTACAAAAATGAACATCAAATTGCCGATTAATGTGACGTGGAATGCAATGAAAATTGTTGAAATATTTATTATGTGGTATTTTTTTAAAATTAACTTGTTGTTTAAGCCCAGTATTTTTGTTTTTTTTTACAAAATCATGAAAAATTGCTTTGACACTTCATAAATTTGTTTGCTGCTCGCCGTGAACAGACAGACAGAGAGACAGACAGCGGAAAAAAATTAAGATTTCAGTGACATGAAAACTTAATTATTTTCTTTTCCCTTCTCTATTTTTGTTTCTATTTTTTTTCTCCAAATGAGCGAAACGATGACGTTGTTATTATGGAAATTGAAATATTTCTTTTACTTATTGTAAAAACAATCATTTTTTAAGTGTGAATAGCCTCAAGCTTAAAAAATTGAGTATGCAATTAATTTACTGTCACATGAGAGAAAATTATAAATTGTACAGCATTTTCTCTCTATCAACTGATCTCAATCTGTCTTCAGGTAACTTCGACATCGATTTTTCATGTTTTATTTTTACAGAGAGACAGAAACGCAAGAATAACAGTGCGAGAAGAAAGTATGCAGCATGACAAGACGAAAATAGAGAAGGAAATGCTTCAAAGGGGAAAAATAAGAGTATTGTGAGAAAGAAAATTACAAATTTCCGACAAATTTATACCAATGCAGAGCTATTTCTTGAATTCATGTGCACGACGTAGAACATAAATAAACAAGCAGTTGAAAATTCCATCACGATGCTATTTGAGATAAAGATAAAACTCTTTCATAAGATTGAGAATTATTCATTGGCTCAAGAGTAAATAAATAAAATCATAGAATTTATCTCATGAGATGCAATTTTACTCACAGTTGTTATTAGTTTGATTTTAATAACATCGTAATCAGATTCTACTTTGTGCAAAATTCAAGAAATTGTAGAAGTTATCAATTTTAGGGTAATAAACTTAAATTTAGGACACTTTTCAAATCTTTTACTAAAAATTGTAATAATTTATGAATCATACCAATGATGATGATTTATACTTAAAATAAGCAATTTTCATTAATATTTAAACACAAATTTCATTCATAGCAATTTAATTTTATCTAATTTTGATCATTTTTAAATTTTTCAAAATTTTCAGTATTTAGAATGATTTAAATGATTACTATTCTACTGCTTTACTACTAATTAACTTGTTTAAATAATTTTATGCAGCTACATAGACGAAATGTATGAAAAATTTCCGTCTATGTAGACAAATCTACACGCAGATCAACATAGACATGTAGATGTAGACGACTACGATAACAGCACTGCTTTAAAGTTTATTGCAGGAGTTGACACATTTTGCTCTTTTTTACTCTTTGATGCTCTTTTTTGCTTCCATTTGCTCTATTTTGTTCTTTGCTATTTTTTATGCTTTGACACTAATTTGTTTAGAATGAATTCTCAAAATCGTGTTGTTCAAACGCAAAAAAGAGCAATTTTTTTTATCTTTCTTGCTCTTTATGTGTTCATGCCTGGAGTTTATTTTAAACGCTACAAATCTGTAGATTTTATTAAAATAATCAACTCGAAAACTTTTGTCTTGTTTACTAAATGTTCATACGAAAAAAGTGTCTCAAAATCAGATTTATCACCCTAATACTTTAAACTTTTATCTATCACTTTAATTTATCTGATGATATTCGTCGTGAATAGCAACTTAATAAATTTTCAAAAGAACGCCAAACTTTTTATCAAAAACGCGCTTTAGAAAAATTTCAAATCTTTTTTGACAGTTATTTTTTAAATTCAAATTGACAGTTATTTGCACAACTTTCTATTATTTCTTATAAAATAAAATTTTGCATTAACAAAAACAAATACACGCATAGACGACAAGAGATGAATGTCATATCTAAAAAAGAGACTAAGTGTATTCCCACATTGAATAAGACACACGTATAAATTGCATAGTGAAAGCAGTACATAGAAATGAAATGCAAAAATAGTGAATAATAAATTTAGTTGATTTATATTCACACATAGCTAATTGGCTTCTCATGTTTTCTCTCTTCATTGCGTTTTTTTGCTGCTGCTTCTCGTTCTTTATCTTTTACATGATTTTATCTTGTGAAAATGCAATTAAGGCCTTGTGCTTCTGCCTTTGATTTATCATGTGAGAAATTTATACGCGCAATGTTTTAGAATTTAATCCCTTTTTTCATGGATTTTTAACTTCATATCAATATGATCTTGAGTACTTGCTTGCTGTTAGACTTTAATTACATTAATCACAAAATATACAACAACAACTTTTTTTTCTTTCTTTCTTTCTGCACTTTTGCATGCAATTCAACTCCTATAATTATTTGCCGTTTCTTTCTTTCTCTCTCCAGAGTGCAAGAGAAAAAAAAGATATAGAAAGTACTTTAGCGCATTTTTGTCGCCCAGATCAGTGTTTGTTAGCAAATTACAATATCATAGAATTCATTTTATAATCACAAAACTTCAACCTAAATACAGTTTTTAATGCAAAATTGAATTACAAAATTTCACATTTACTTATCAGCTAATTAATTTGATAAAATATTTAAATCTGCTGTGAGTGTATTAAATCAAAGCAAGTTTACAGATGATTCTTTAAATAAAATTTCTAATGGCTTAAAAGATATTAAATTAATAAAAAACTTTCATTTAAATCAATTTTGCATTTGTTTATATAGGAAATTGTGAAAATGAAATCCGTTAATCTCGGAAGTTTAATTTCAATTGATATAAATAACGGTTGAATTGAATTTAAAATGAAAAAATGCGGCGACGAAAATAATCTTAGCAATCGGGAAAAAATTTTCTGCTCGCAGCGCCCTCAGTGACGAATTTCGGAACTAAACTACATATTGAAATTTTATTTTCGCAATTTGTTGAGTTATGCAATCAGTGACAGCTTTTTAACTAAGCGTCGCCGTAATAACTTTTTAGTACAAATCGAAAGCAAAAAACCGCAAGTCTCTAGCTATTATAGTTTTCGAAATCTCGCGCCTCACCGAACAGCCGAACAGCCAAAGTGAAGATATAAGCTGCATTGTTGTAAACAAAAATGCGCTAAAAATTGTCGAGTGCATTCGTACCTACTTAAACAATCTATATATCAACAGTTTGTGCGAAAGTGATGAAAACTCTCGCATGCATGGAATATAAATTACCATGAAACTGCATATTCTCTCATTTATTCTTCTTTTCTTCTTTCGCAGAAATTGCTTTGAGGTTTGGTTTTTATTATTGAAAAAAAAAATTTTTTTTTGTCAGAAAAACCAATATGAAATTAAATTCATTGCAGTTAAGTGCATTGTGTATGTGTGTGAGAAAAAAAATGGAAAGAATTTAGAAATTGCAGCTTGTAAGAATTTTCAAGGTGATGAAACTTTGAAGTTCTCTCAATTTTTACAATTTTTACATTTTGACGAAAACAAAATTTTCTTAAAATTTAGACATGGACACACAAAAAAAAGTGCCCATGAAGGCAATTGGAAACAAAAAAACTGCTCTTTGCTGCTTCCAAAGTTGTTTACTATTGATCAGCTAGAAGCCAAAATCTACTAACCAAATAGTTACTGTAGCACCAGCTATGTTTTGAAAAATAGTTTACATTAGTCAAAATCTACAAACCAAGTTGTACTTTTATATCTCTGGTTGCTTCCATTTGCTTTTTTAATCCAATTTAATGTTTTTAATTCTTTTTGGTCTTTTTTGTATGTGTCAAGGCCTTGATTATGGAGCTTGGAATTTTTTGAAATATTAAAATCAACGAACTTTTTTACAACTTTGTCAAAGATCATAAAAAATCAAATTGGAGCAAAAATGATCAAGCAACTTTGAGAACTTAAAATAAAACAAAAATTCAACATTTATAGTCTTATTTTTACTTACTTTTTCGTATGATACTTAAAATAGATAAATACAAGCTATTTAGCACTATTTACAATAATTTTTTGTTTAAATTTCTTTGTTTACATTTGAAATTTTGACAATTTTAGAATTAAAATTTTTTGTTTTCATTTGAAAAGTGAAATAAATTTGTCATTTGGAAAAGCAAAAAATCTAATATTGCAAAGAATTTTACCAACTTAACAACTTTTTTGATGTCGATTTAAGAAATATTTCAACTTCTTTCTGTTACAAGTTAAGAAATAATTGAATTTTTAAAACATTCTCAAGTAACCAAAAATACTTTATCTTTTCCGTTTATATGCCTTTAGCATACCATGACAAAGTCGTAAAGTATTTTTGATTACTTGAAATTTTTAATAAATCTAAAAGTTCTTTTACCTTGACTTTTTTTCAGTTCATTATAAAGTTATAAACCAGTTGCTGTCAGAACAAGACTATATAAAAATGCACTCACAACGATGTTGCACAATTGCATAAAAAAAAGTAATTTACATTTAACGCTTCACGTGTGTTTTACTAGCTAATTAATTAGAAACAGTTTTTATGCTGCAAACTGTGTGTATGAACAATGCACATGTGAGACAGAAAAGAGAGAGAGAGAGAGAGACAAATTGCTATTGCAATCAGCCTCTTAACTTACTGATTATTATTTTATTTTATGTCATTTAAATTAACAACATTGTGGCTGTTTACTGCCCACTATTGTGGACCTTATGAATTTATCAGCATCGACATGAATTGTGAAAATCTAAATGTAGTTCTAATTTCAATTTACAACTGCCATAAATCACAATACATGTGTGGAACGTATACATAAATATATTAAACAATAAATTACATTGAAAATGGAGTAATAAAGAGGAAAGAAACATGAAATAAATTGAAATCAAATTTGTTGCATATATTCTACCGTAAAATCGCAGATATTGAATAAACCACACACAAATGACTTCAATAACAGTTTCATTTCTTCTTTTCTGCTCTTTGCCTTATGCTTTATAATATTTTTGCGATCTCTTTCTCTCACTTCTTCTTCACCTTCTGTGGCTAACATTTCCATATTTATAAGTCACTCTTTCACAACGCAGTAAAAAGAAAAAGAAAGAAAGAAAGAAAAGGGCTCCAAAGTGCAAATAAAAATAAATCAAATCGTTAACAAGCACTCGAGATTTCAATTCTTTACAACAGCTACATGGAATATAACACGAAACGAATGAAATAGCAACGCAAAATTATTTGTATTTTAAAAACTGTTTTTCAAGGGGAAATTAACTTTTTTTAACGAAAGAAATTTTTGTTAAATTTTTTGACTTTCGTTAAAAATTCAAAATTTAAAAATACGTTAAAAAATTAAAATTTTTCTATTAAAGTTATTTTTCCCCTTCAACTTAAATTCAACATTCAAAGAGACGAGAGAGAAAAACAAACAACTAATTAAGATTTTTTGTGTTTGATTAAAATTTGTGAGAATGAGTTGAGAAAAAATTCTCTCAAGATTGACATAAAAAAGTTAAATTTTAATTTTTTAAATTGATACATGAGAAGAAACTCGTTAGAAATTGCTGACGACAATTCTTGTTATATGCTCATAATCATTTCTATAAATTTTCATTTTTATCTTTATTTTTTTCATGTTTCACTGTGTACCTTTATGAAGAATGTGCTTATGTGTAGAGCAAGGAAAAAAAAGAATGAGAATGAAGAAGGAACACCTGGTGAGCATTTTTATAGACATCTCCTTTTCATGATCTTGATTTTTCTGAGAAAAAATTCAATTTCAGACAATTTTTTTTGCTGCTTTTTTTGGGCAAAAAAGAATTATGAATTATGATCTTTTTTTCTTTATTAAAAATAAATTTATTGAAATTTTTATGAATCAGAAATGCAGTTTAGTGAGTTATTGGTTTTATCATTTACTAGCAGTTTCAAACTGTTTTGGAGTTCTTTTTTGTTAAAATATTTGTAAATTGTACGATTTAATGCGAATTTATTAGTGCTGAGCACAAAACACTCAGTGCTGAGCACTAAAACACTTAAACCAAGAGGAATGCACTAGCAAGAAAAAGTAGTTAAAAGTATTTTTTAATAGCAAAATAGTAGAAAAAAAGAGTTTTTAAAGAAATACTGGCAAAAAACCGGATACATTTCCTTTAACCTAAAATCTTAGTGCTGAGCATCAAAACATTCAAAATAAAATTTACAACACAATACATTTTAAACTTAATATGTATTTCGTAATAATTAGTATCAGTTCGTAGTAACAAATAGTATCAAATATCATTCAACTATGTATATTTTGCATTTGGCATTTTTGCCAAAAAATTTATAAATCGTACAAACGTTAACTTTTGAGTTTTAAAACACACAAACATTAAATGATGGGCATCGAAACACTCAAAAACTGTACTGAGCTCATGAACTTGTGATTTAAAATCTAGCATTAAAACATCTAGTTTGAGTATTAAAACACTTATTGCTAAACATTTAACACTTAGTTCTGAATATTGAAATGTTCAAACCCTTTGTGCTGAGCACTAAAACACTCAAATGTATAAATTGAGCATCAAAACATTTAAAATAAACTTAAAATTAATAATTAGTTACTGGTAACAACTGATAGTAACTCGTAATAGTGAATGGAAGCAAATGGAAGCCTCAGACATCACTCAAATTTGTACATATTAATTATGAAAGAACAAAACGATTTTAGATTGCATAAATTTGTGATAAAATTCTAATTTTGAAATATAAACAAAGCATAAAATTTTAAATTTTATTTATCCGTTATTTTAAGAACTTTTATAAATTTTCAGAGTCAAGTTTAAGTCCGCCATTGATTGATTGATTTTCTTTATTCCTTTTAAAATTTATTTTAAAGAAAATTACGAAAAGGACACTGCAAAACAATCAATTTATAAATTTGCTGAGACAGCGAATTTTAGGACGAAATTCAGATGGAAATTTTGGTGTCAAAGTCTGCCGTTGTAGTTTCAAATTTGACTGTATTTTTCTCTTAATTCATTAAATTAAAAAAGACCACAACAAATAATTCATACAAAAAATATTTTTGAAATATATGCGTTTAATGAGCAGCTTTATGACTTTCCATAGAGTGTGTAAAAATTTGAATTTTAAATTTTTTTATATGTAATTCCGTTTAGTAAATTGAGTGAACTCTCATGCTTTTTTCAATGTTGTGACCAAGTCTCATTAATTTAATTAAAATGCCCAAGCGATAAAACTCCTCGCCTTTAGCAAGCAAGCAAAGCATTGAGGATGGCACGATAAAAACATAACGAAATCGTTATACCACCTTTTCTTTCTCTCTCAAATGCGAGTCAGCACGACAGCTTAAATAATTTAATTGGATAAATATTTAAAAAATGGAAATGAATAAAAGAGAGAGAAAAAAAAGTGTGCGCAAAGAAAGAAAGAAATAATTTAAACTAACAACTGCAAACAAGCAATTTTGATCGGATTAGAGTGATAAGTTTCGATGTTTTGCTCATGAATATTGAAGACGGCGACAAACGATGATGATTTGGTGGCATTCTCTTTTAATATAAAACTCACATATGAGTTAGCCACTTGAGAGTGTTAGATATGAATCAGCTTACGGTCTCAATCTGCTGTGTCTGTTTCTGTTTCTCATACGGATTAGCATTTTTTATTAATTATCGGAAATTTATTTTGACTATAAACAAACATTTTGTCGAATATAAATTTTTGTTAATTTAATTTATTTGCTTTATTAAATATGCAAGTTTGTCTTGCATTCTGTCCATATCGAGATTGAAATCGGTTTTCAAATTTTATTCAAATTACTCAACTTGAAATAAACACCAAATGACATGGTCATTTTTTTTTTGAGACAGACAGAGAAGAAGAAATCTTTCTTCATTGGAAAAATCATCAAAAATAAACGACACAGAAGCAGTAAATTTTAATTAAAACACGAAAAGCGAGATGTTTGTGTATTGTTAAATTAAATGAATGAAAAATAAAGAAATAATAGAAATTTTACTTTGAACTTCTTATTTGATTATTTTTGTCATGCTGACTTTGTTTTGATATCTAACTGTCTTAAATTGAAGTCACAGAAAAAGTAAGTTGAAAATTTTATCATTTGATTTTAATATTCAATTATCTAGTCCTAACTGTGGTTGAAATAGAGTTTAAGAGTTTTTTACAAAGTCGGTCGATTAAAGAGTTTCGACTTCTTTTTAAAACAATCTAGGTAACTGAGACTGCAAAGAACTAAAATCTCGCTTGAACTCGCCTTTTATAGTCGATCCAAGATGACCGAACAAATAATCTAATTCAAATTATTAAAGCAGTTACAATTCTAATAACTCGCTCTCTAAGCGACCAAAATCGGACTTTGAATTACTTTAGTTCTACGTTACATCAAACTGACTTTTTTAAGTCTTCTTACTATCTTATAATGATTTTGTTAGCCATAAAAAGTAAGTTCAAGCACTTTAAAGTGTGTAATTTTTTCTAACTGTTTCATTTAAAATAATTGTTAAGAGTCAAATTTCAAAAATGTGCAGCAAAGAATTTAAATTTTCATTTAACCGTTACAAATAATTTTTGAAAATAAAAACAAGAAACAAAATTTTTAGAAAATGATGTAGTTTTAAGAATAACTTAAATTTAAACTGAAATTTAATTAAAATTCAAAGAGTTAGAATTCTTGATAGCGATAAAATTCAATTAAAAATTTGTCGAATAAAAATGAAATCTTAAATTGATAAATTCAATTGATTTCAACAAAATTTTATACTAAATTTCAAC
Organism: Polypedilum pembai; assembly: GCA_014622435.1. Classification (NCBI taxonomy): domain Eukaryota; kingdom Metazoa; phylum Arthropoda; class Insecta; order Diptera; family Chironomidae; genus Polypedilum; species Polypedilum pembai. Next base: position 63,888 of record JACWBX010004316.1, read on the forward strand.
GAACGTAAATTATTTTCAACTAAAAATCAATTTAATTTTAGTCAACTAATTTTGAAATTAAAAATCAAAACAATTTGAGAATCTAAAAAATTTTCTATTGTTTCAGATTTTGTCTACAATTATTGCATGTTTTTAAAATAAACAGATGTGCTAACATTGAAAATTCTGAATCACTGAACAATTTGACTCTTTTTTTCTCTTTTACATTTAAATTAAGCGAGACAGTGGGGAAAAATTTTGAAATATTTTTAAAGCCTTCAATCAAGAACGAATTAATTTCAAATAAATTTTACAATTTTATCTTTCTCTCTCTTAAAATTATGAAATATAATAAAAAAATTGAAACAAGGGTAAAAAAGTGTCAAATTTCCTCAAATTCAAAAGAATGCTTGATGACTAATGAGCTCATATATATACAAATAATTCTTTTGAAACGAGGAAAAATGTTCATTAATCATGCAAAAAAAAAGCAGCAATGTGTGGTGGTGTCAATAAAAATTGTAATTTTAGAAGCAATCAAAAGTGCCATTCCCTCACCACAGTGAGAATGCCATGAGATATTTGACCCAAAACTGCACACAAAATTATTATTGAGTTTTTTTAAACACGTTCGACAGACACGATGGTGATTTGCACAGAGAGAACGACAAGGGAGAATGGCAAAAAAAAAATTGTTTCTCACTTTACGTGTTTTGGGGCTGAAGTTGAAATATAAAACCAACATATTGAGTACAACAAATTGGCTGCGAGCCATGTAAATTAATATTGAGCGATTTATCACCACCAAGCAAAAGAATGGCCATGCGAGTAAATTTAAATATGTGCGAGTGAGAGGTTTTTCTCTTTTTGCAATTTATGAAATTCATCTGTGCGAGAGCCTGCATAACTTACTTACTTTTCACGAGAGAGAAAAAGAGAGATATTGAAGCGAGAAACCTGCATGTAACCTAATACTTTTTTTTATTACTTTCCTTGTCTTTGTCCAAGGTGAAAATACTTTTATTTATTATAATAAGTTCCAAACAAACAAATTTTATTAATTAACGGAAATTTTAATTTTGAATTTTTGAAAATAAACAAGGAAAAATTTCGAAAATTTTAATTTTTTATTTAAAACCAACATTAATTCATTACTATTATTGTCTCATATCGTATCTTTATTCAGGACAAAAATACTTTTAATAACTACAGAAAAGGATTAAAAATATTTTTTTTTTCAAAACTTTCATATTTTAAAAGTTCTTATTTTCAACGTATTTTTTAAAAAAAAAAACTGTTATATTCAGACAAAAGTCGGAAAACCAAAAATTTAAAAATGTGAAGCTTTTCGAATATAAGGTCGCTTCTTATAATCAAGAGGATACATTTGAATAGTTTGCTTTAATTGAAGTAAACAAAGAAATTTCAAAAATTAAATTTTCGGCTGACTGTTATTTCTCTTACTTTAAATTCCGAGCGCTTGTCATTTCTCTAAATTTTCCTTTAAAAATTTCGTTACGAAAATTGATAATTTCTGAGAAATAAACAAACAAATGCAGTTACTATATTAAATAGGAATCGTTTTAGCGAGTTTTTCTTAAAGAAAATTTAAAGTTTTTGTAGTAAAACGCGTTAGTTCAAATTCAAATTTTGAATAAAATAACCGTCAAATTTTTGAGTTGGACTTAAAATAAACAAAATTTGTCGATTTCTAACTGATAAAGCAAAAAGTCTTAATTTTTAGAATATAATGAGATGAGAATAAAAGCGAATCTGGTTGACTATAAGAAAAGTTTCACAACCTTGTCACAACACACACATTCTCTGATTTATTGAACGATTTGTTGTATTTATTCCCTTCTTTTTCGTGGAATGAAATTGATCCCGAAACTGCCAAGGAAAAGTAATGGTGTCTCTTTTGTCACCTGCATAACACAAATTTTTACATCTATTGAAAAACACAGCACAATGAAAAGAAGAAACAGTTCATCGATCGATAGAAGTAAATCAGTAACCACAGAGAAGAATGAAGGAAAATTTTTGAACTTGATGTCAATAGCAACGAGAAAGCCACAAAAATGCAGAAAAAAATTTCTCATGTTTGAAATAATTTTTTTTTTTTTCAATTTCCTGCTTTTGATATTTTTTCAATTATGAAATTGATATTCACTAGTGAAACATGATTTTAATTTATTAAACACGCGCTCATGATTACGTGAAGATTATAATCGCATCAATGATGGTGTTATTGTTATTATTATTTGAAGGGGAAATTATAGAATTTTTCAATTGTATTTAACGGTTAAATTTTAAATTTGAATCAATTTTTAAGCGCATTTTTGAATAACACAAACATAAACACAAAAGACAAAAAATAGACTAAATAAAGCTAAAGATTTCATGTTTTAATATTTTTATTATAGCCATTTTTCATTTATCAAAGCACTTTCAGCTAAGTATTTGATATCGTTAGAAAGCTTATTGTTTAAGCTATCAAAACATTAATCTGAACGACATGAGAAAGCGAGCTTGACAAATCTAAAATCGCATGGAATCAATTATGACTCATACTGTAAAGAGTTTTAATTTGCGCGTTTTTAATTTTGTAAACAAAAGACTAATTGACTAAATGAAATCGATTAAATTAGCTTTTAAGTTGCTATTTGTGATTAATAAATTCAGCATAAATATCAAAAGAATAAAATTTAGTTAGAAAATTCCTTTATTAGATTCGTCCAATACAGGCTGCGAGCAGAGTTATTAAGCCGTCTGGCTGCCGCCGCCAATTGGCCGCTTACTAACTCTGGCTTAGAGGATTTATAGTGGTCCACGCTCACATAACAATAATTTGATCAAAACAAATTGCTCATAATGTTTCATAAATAGCTTAAAAGATGGTCCCACAGAGCATTACTGATGGCTACTGAGAAGTCAAGGTATTTAAATCTTATAAGTGTCTGAAGGCCTAGATTAGGATCGATCTAGAGATCGTTAACAATTTAGCCTTCAGAATCAGTCCTATCAAAGCATCCAATGGCTCTTAAAATTAGTACTAATTTTAAATTAGATAAAAATTCACTAGGGCTTCTCACTCGAGAACTGGATCTCGAAAAAAACCCGGGATTTTTGTAGATCGGGAAAATCTCTAATCCAGAAACTCTCAATTTTTGAATTCGGGAATTAGCGAAGTGAAAAATCTTATTTAAAAATTTTATTTTACGGTAAATTCTGAGTTATTTGAACAATTTAATTAATTAATATTTTTTACTCATTCTTAAGAATCTTAAATTTTCATATGAAAAGATTTTTGAAAATGTTAGAAAAAATTTTTCTTCTCAAATTTCAAACTTTTTATCTCAAGCTTAAGCAAAATTTTATTTTTTAAAAAATCGGAATCCTCAGGATTTTTTAATCTCGAAAAACAATTCGGATCGGGATTTTGAGAAGCTCTAAAATTTATTTTATTGGCGCATACAATTTTCACTACTAAAACATGTTTGTTTAGTTAATTTTGAAACTTTGATTACGAATTTGCAAGAATTTTTTGTCGCTCTCAATTCTATCAAAAGTTATGCTCATTTTAAAATTTAAATGTTTTTTGTTTATTTCTTTTTCAAAATTTATTTAACCGTTATAAATGAAAAACAAAATTAATTCAAGAAACTCAAAACGAAGTTGTTAGTACACTTTAGCTTTTAAAATATTCAAATTTTTCTTTTTCTTCCTTAGGTTCGATTACCTTTTTTTTATTTTCGTCTGCATAAAAAGCATAAAGAAATTATTTAATGTTCATTCAAAAAATGCGGACAGGAAAAATACCGACAGGAAATTTCGTTGACTCATGACGCGGCCGTCGTCTCGGTGAATGAGAGAAGAGGGAGAAAAAACATTTTGTAAAACATTTCCTTTGAAAATTAACGTGCCATTCATAACATTGATATCCTTAATCGTTCATCATTAGTTTTGTTTGCCATGACCCCAGACTTAAATTTCGAAATTTCCTTCCTCTTTCTCTCCTGAATGTCTTTAAAAAAGCAAAAATTTCATCTGAAGGAAAAATAATATCTTAATCACAAATAATGTAGGTCACCATAATGCGAAAAAAAAGTTGATAAATTGCTGCTCATTTTCCGTTCAATCTTTCGGAAATGTCTTTTGTATAAGGAAATGATGTTGCCTGTAAGGCTATGAAACTGATGAAATATTCATAGCTGGCAACTTACTTATCACTTAACATACATAAATGAACCATTTAATTATTCATAATTCGCCACTGGAACTCCTACTTTCAATATAAATGACAATGTCCAACTCATATCTGCTAGAAGCAAAAAAAAAAAAATGATGACAATGACACCCACTTATGCTTGTTTTGCTTCTCTTTCTCTCTCTTGATTTATGTCTTGTGTGTCGTTTCACAACTAAACAAATGCAAATTGTTTATCGTCTAGAAGGGAAAATTCTTTCTCTTTGTCCTTCTATAACTTTAATATCACAAAAATTGCGTCATTTAATGAACCAAAAAACTTTAAATTTAATTTTCAACCAACTTCTCCCTTTTCACTATTGACAATATTGACTCACAATAGGGAATCTTTCCATTGTCATTTAAATCCCTTAAGATATTTTTTTTTTGAAAATTTTCAAGCAATAAAAAATGAAAATTAAAATTTTACCCGTAGGCATGCAGAGAAAATCCCTTGAGAGAGAAATGGTTGATGCATTAATGACTTCTCAAACATGCAGTGTGCAATGCGTCATTAACTTTTCGCACACTTTAGCAATAATTCTTAAGAGAGAGAAAAACTCAAAATGAGTTTGTGCAGTGGAAATTGAAACATACGCTCGATTATCATTCATGCGACTGTTTTTGGTGAGTAAAAAGATAGGGAAGAGGGTTCCAAATGCTAAATGG
>JACWBX010004317.1:0-22102 GCA_014622435.1 Polypedilum pembai
AATTTATTGAGGAATAACATACTTTTTACCGTATAACTCTAGCTCATTTCATTTAAGAGAAAAATTTGAAAAACAAAAAGCGCATAACCGGTTGTCCACCCACAGTATTATGATAATTTGTTTGTCTTTCTTATCATTATTTCTTCTAACTCATTTAAATAGAAGTAAGCAGATTGAAAATTGTTATCAATCACTCATTTTTCGTGAGTTAGAAAATAATACTTTCGCGGTTTCACTTTTTTTTCTCAAGGAATAAATTCGGGCGGGAAATTTGTAAAAAAGTGAATGAGGAGAAAAAGAGATCATTTTTACTAAAATTTGTCCTTCGTTGTTGTTTAATGTAATTTTATATCTTTGCTACATTAGCTATTTGTTATGTATATTTCTTCTTCTATGACGATTAAAGCTTCCTTTGTAAATTTTGGTTTTCTATTTTGTTTGAAAGAGGATAAACAGAATGGAATGTTTTCAATTTTCTGCTATTTTTTTGTTAATATTTAGACACATGAAATGGTGACATTATTTTAAATTTATCCTTCAACTAAACCAACCACCATCTCAAATTGCTTTAATGCCAAAAATGTGTAAATATAAATTGCGTAGGAAATTTTGCTTTATATCGAGAATGGAAGGAAAAGGTTTATGTGATTTTAAACATCGACTCATTTTCATTATAGCTAGTTATTAGTCATTAATCATATACATGTATAATCTCTTCTCTATGTGTGTATAGGTAGTTATATATAGAGTAATAATTTCTTTGGCCAAAAACTGATACTGATTGGGAGAGAGTGAAAAATGAGAAAGTGAAAAGGAAAGCCACATTACTTCAAATCTTCCTCGCTATCGAGTTTCTCGAATTTGCGAGCCATTTCAGAGACACTAATGCTGCCTCCTCCTCCATTACTATTGCCGTTTCGCGAGAAAATCGAGCCAGTATTGTCAGAGACCGAGGAGGCCGTACCAATTTCGGTATCAATGGGATCGAGGAATGGATTAGTCGCTGAATATTGTACCCTATAAATATTATCTGACACATTACTACTTGTATAAGTCGATGTTCCATTACTTGATGTATTATTTGTCGTTGCAAGATTAGAATAATAATCAGTACTATAATTACTATATGAACTATACGATGATGAGTGAGCGCCTGCTTTCTCGCCACTTGTGCCCTCGTATTTACTAATGTAGGACGATGTTGTCTTGGGCAGAGTGCTATAAACATTGTTATAATTTGTTGTCGTCGAGTATGACGACGACGACGATATCGCTGCTGGACTTGATGTTGTCGTTATTGACGTTGATGTTGCAGTTACATTATTAGAATTGTTATTATTAGTATTAGTATTATTATTAAAATTTGAATCTGATTGATATAAGTATGGATTAGTTCTACCTAAATGTAACGGTAATGTGTTTGTGGTATTAGCACTATTTATTGTTCTAGATGGTAATGGTGGTGATGACGATGAAACGCTGCTTGTTAATCGACTCAATCCTGAATCGCTATATTTTGACGGTGACGACGAGAATGCAGTGGTTGCTGTTGCCGCGGCTGTTGATGAGGATGGCGGCGAAATGTCTTGATTTTTGCTTGCACTTGCTAAATTTAAGTTGCTTAGAGTTGTCTTGAGGTCAGCTGAAGGTACATAGACGGGAAATGGTGGAAGCTTAAAATTATTCATGATCTTGTGTTTGCCGTTTGTTAAAATTGATGTCGTTGTTGTACTGCTGCTACTGCTAGTAGTTGATGATGTTGATGCACTAGCATTTGAAGTAGTTGATGATGTGAGTGAGAAAGAGATTGGCTTATATAATGTGATGTCATCATCATCTTTTTCGCTAGTTTTGCCATTCTTTTTTGTTGCACTGCTACTGCCATTACTTGTCACCTCACTCTTACTGGTTGCAGTCAAATATCTATCGACAACTGGTGATGATCGAGTAGTGCTTATGCTAGAATAATGCTTATAATGGTTGTTGCTGCTTGATGATGCCGATACAGTTGAGGGAAGTAAAGAATTTTTGGTGTATGCTGACGACATGTCGTACGATTGAGAAGAAGAAGTGCTTGGTCCACTTGTACTGCTTTCTGTTACTTTGGTTGTCGAAGTTTCATCCTTACTATTCAAAGAAGATTTTGTAGATGCTGATATTATTTGTTCTTGAGATTGTTGCTTGATTGAGTTACTGCTAGTTGATTCTTTTAAATTTGTTGTTGACTCTGAGATGCTAGTTGGTGGTGATGCGCCTCGTTTGATAGTTTCAGTTCCTACAATGACTCGTTTTAAATTTCAAATAAATTATTTTTTCATTTTAATTATATACCAGAGCCTGAATCTGATGAAGCTGAACTAGAGCTTGGGGATGGTGTGGCGAGCTGTTGCTGTTGCAATCGGCCTCGCGCTGCCAATGAGTCCGACGATGCTACCAACTGCGTTGACTATAAAATATTTTTTCAAAAATTTTAATTAATAAAAAAAATTTTATTTCTTACCGTTTGAGCCACCGGCTGTAAGACTCGATGCGATTGAGCTAACTGACCCACTGCTGATTGATACTGAAGATTGGTGACTGAAAGCTGAGTTCGAGCGAGCGAGGTGGCCGTATTGTTGACTACCACCAGTGGTTGTTTGCCCGCTGGCGATGCACTGACTTTGCTTCCACGCTGATCTGTTCGCTGCTCGTTGCCGCGCCGTTGCATGCCTGTCTAAGAATACAACATAAGTCTCTGTATTAATCATTAAATTGCGCTCTAAGTCAATAATTGAAAAGAGGATTTTGCCATTGACTGTGTGTACGTGTGCTAGTTTTTTTTTGTGGTGTTCTGTGTCTCGTGCAGGAAACAAAGGTTCTAGTGACATTGCAGTAACCTAACCACATTACCTGAAACATTGGCAGCTGATGCTGGCTGTGGCCAGATTTGTAGGAGATATTTGAGAACAGCAATTGGTTGTGCATGATCAATTTCAGCATCAGCTGGTCCTCCAGTTGAATGCAACATCAGAGGTGGGCCAAGTGCAGTCGCTAAAGCTTGCGCTGACATCTTGTTTCTCTCTGATGCAGACACCACTAATGATAAATGATCAAGTAAAAACACTAGTGTTGCCTAAAAATAAATAAAACAGTGAATGAAATATCAATCAAATAAAATGTAAATACAAATAAATTTTACCCTATTAGCTCTTGGTAAACAGTCTAAAATGCTCAACATCAATTTAGCATTGCCTTCCGGGTCATCGGGTAAGCAAACTCCTAACGCATCAACAGTCATTTGGAATAAACAACGAGTGAATAAGGGTTCTGGAAGTTCACGAAGATAGTCCTTTAATACGCCAGTGATAACATTGATATCGGGCACGTGTTCTGGACTCAATTCTACTGCGCGACTATTTCTTTCAAACGCTTCACGTAGTAATCGTTTCTTGGTAGCCGATCCACAGAGACGATAGAGTCCAATGATATCGAGACCACGACGTTCAATTTCTTCGACACAACGTCGCAATATGATGGGTACTGGAGCATTTCCAGGTGCGCCTTTAGCTTCTCTCGTGACAACAGTCTCGAGATCAACGCCAAAGAGAGCTGATGAAACACCACCACGCAATGCAGGTACACCACGTCTTCTATATAGCTGCTGTGGATCATTATAACGCATTCGTAAGTAAATAGTGCCACGAGGTTCAACTTTAAGAGCGAGTTGATGAATGGGTGCTTGCCTAATGAGCGGAGTGATTGCAATAGCCCCACGATAGCACAACTTATGACGATGTTGTGGATCCCATGAGTAAATCAACACATCCAACTGCTTGTTATTTACCAAATCCAATTCAAACGATTCATCCCAATCAAACTGTAGATCGCCAGATCTAACGACAGTTCTTGCTTTATGAACACGATCGCATTCTATCACACAATATAGATCGCGAATTTGTTGTGTATTTGCGCTTTGAATCCCTTCTGGTGTTGCACGAAGACCACGACCAGCGAGGAGATTCATCCAGAGCATACCAGACGTACCTTGTGATTCCATAACGGGCTTATCGAGCTTATATTTTGTGAATTCAGCTGGATTGATTTCGATTTGACGGTGAGTTCTTGGCAGAGTTGTACTTGGTGTTGGTGCAGGACTTTGGTGACCACTGATGCTGCCAGGTGACTGAGCCACGTTGCCAGTTCCTGTACTTAATTCTAAAAGCTGTCGCATGCGACGAATGTTAGGTGATGAGCGAATAGCCGATGATGGACCACCAATGTGCTGTGATGAGAGTGAACGTACAGGCAATCCAGCAATTCCGGCACGCATTCCTAAACCAATACTATTGCGATCTAATGTGCCCAGCATCCTCGCACGATTACTGTATATGTTTTCCGTCTGCAAATGAAAATTAATTATTCAGTAATTACTGCTTTTGTATTATTAATGCTATGAATCAATGGATATTCAAAAAGCTTTTAGTTGCAAAACTTTGTTTACTTTTTTGTATACATTAAATCTGAAACTTACATTTTTAAGAGCATCATGAATATTTTCAGCACTGCATGAGAAACGATGTGCTCGTTGTTGATTTAGGATATCACGAGACGCTCTCATTTGCTCACAAATTGCTGAACTGCTTGGTGCTCTTCTTAGCCAAGCTCTGTATTCATCAGAAGTAAATATTGATGGATTTGTTGCAATTCTCGATCTTAAATCTGAAAAAAATAAGAAAAATAACAATAGTTCATCAATTACTAATTGCTTTTTCCCCGAACCAACCTCTATCACGACGTATAGTTGGCAGTGAATATTCGGGGGCGGAAAGATTACCGTCATCTTCGCTTCCAATTCGATCCACAAGACGTGATCTCAAATTCATGCGTGCATTCGCCACGTTTCTATCTCTAGGCAGCGAGTTAAATTTAGAAAAATCTGCTGCACCTCCATGCTGTGAGCTGCTGCCTACACGACCCATCGTATTCACGTTTTGTTGTTTATTGTAGTAATAATAATTCGGTCGACCAATCGTTGCTTCAGTGTCACTCGAGTAATCAAGTGGTGGCTTATGCCTTGATATAGTTGACGAAGTAGGCGATGAATATTTAATTGCATTACGCGAAGATTGCTGATCATAACCGCGGCCATAGCGACCTAAAGTTCCGCCTGCCATCTGAGGTGATGGCGCACCTCCTCCTGATTTTAAACTTGATCTCAATAAAGAATGACGACCGAGCGAGGCCGAATAGTCAGAGTATTCTACACGTGGTAAAATATCAGCTGAACCTGAGCGCGGGAAACGTTGATGTGATTGACTCATTGAAACACCTGCTCGTGTGTCTGACATTCTTCTGCTCGGTCCTGGATAGAATGAGTGAACTTTCTCAGCCAAACTCTCGAGAGTGCCAGCATTTTGATAGTAAGCGTTTGAGGGTTGAAATTGATGAGCTCCTTTGGGTTGTTCGGTGATGACTGAAGGTGGTGCTGGTGGTTTATAGCCCCAACTAGGAGTGTGTTGTTCCATTGCATTAGACCGTGAGCTGTAGTACATATCGAGCTGCTCACTCTGAGGACTGTAATTGGTTAGTCCAAGTCCCAGACGCGACCTCGATTCGCTCATCTCTCTTCCATCGCCTGTCCTTCGCTCGCGTGACGATCTAGAGCGAGGCGCGTGATCCGTTTCGTCTAAAAGCATATCTTGATCGTCACGCAGGTCTCGTTTGATGACGACTACTGGTGGCTTCTGTTCGGAGCGTGTAAGAGGTGGCGGTGAAGTTGAGCGACTACGACGCGTTCTTATTGCCAGCACCAAACGGCGTGGAATAGACATAATAATTACAACATCATCCAATGACATTTGTCTAACATCTACTAAATTTACTGCGAGAATTTCATCACTAACTCGCAAACATCCACTGTTATAAACTGCGGATTCCAAAGCTATACGCGATATGAAGACGCCATCTGAGCGGTCGGCGCCATTTCCTTCTCTTATATAAAGACCTTAAAATGTATAACAAAAAAATTTTTTCTTTAGGTAATTATTCTCCAGAGAATGTAAGAAAAAAATTTTTATTACCTAATGTCTGTCCAGGGCGTTTAACAATCTCGACCATTTGTACCGTATGACGTGAGTCGGCTGTTGCGAGAAACTTTTGAGCCTGCTCATATGATTGACGACTGCCAATGCATCGTGGTTCCAATATTCGCACAATCATCTCGCCACGTCTTTCGACAGCCTATAAATGGACGTGAAAATTCTTTTCGCATTCTTTCATTTTTCATCATTATTTATTACTCACCTCAAGCGCTGCTGCTGTGCTTGGATCATGGTCATTTTCCACCGCCTCAATTTGCCGAAAAATTTCTGAACTGATACCAGACACTTTCCGGAAATCACCCTGCAGCAGCACGGGTTCTTTCATATGCCCTCCTTGCCTTTGCATATTTGTATTTTGCTGGTTTTGCATATTTTGTCCGGGATGATGCGGTGCACGTCCCGGACTTGCCGTGAGATCAGGCACTGATCTTCCATTATCCTTTAGAAGTGAATGAGACAGAAAAAAAAAGAAAAGTCATCTTGATGAATGCATGTTTTTCATTGAAATATTTTCATGAGTCACTTTTCATTACAAATTGCCATGAATAGTATGCGTGCACATTCACTCACTCCATTCAATTTTAACAATAAACATTTTCAATTAATAATTCACAAATGCTTTTTTTGCACGCTTACAAATTGAGAATGAAGCAGAATTTGGAAATTTCTTCGCATTTGGTTTTTATAACTAAAATGGTCAGAATAAAATTTTATTAAATTCTGCTAGAATAGACTTTGATAAAATTTTATTTTTATAAGATTTGGTCTCACAATATCTGGTTTCAAATCTTAATTTCCAAACTCTGAGAATGAATGTGAATAGGTGTGTATTTGTAAATGAACTTTTTATGCCTTATATACCTTACTGCCTCTGATAAAAAAGCATCCACTATTTGTACTATCACACATCGCGTTCTCCCTCTTTTTTTAAAATTCTTTTTTTTTTTTGGCGAGAGAGTTTTTGATACTTTTGTTCTGTCTCCTCGAGAGCGGAGCAGAAGAATGAAGTGAAAGAGAGAGAGAGGGTGGAGGGAAGAGAGAAAAATTTTACTATCTAGATTTTCACAACTCAACTTTTATATGCGCTTGAATGAAAGCTCTGCTGCTGCTGCTGCTTACACATATACATACACTCAAAATATAATAACTTTTTTTTTTCGTTTTTCTTTTTCACTCGCACAATTGAGTATGATACAGGAGATATTACATCTTGATATGTTAAATATTATTAGGAATTATTAATTATCACTCGTACACACGCATGGATTATTATTATTATTATTAGATTTGTGCATTATTGAGATTATTGTAATTGGCATGTAAAATTGCTATCACAAAAATAACGACACGATTCTTTCTTTAGTTTTATGTATATGTATATTCTTTTTTTTCTCTCTTCTATAAGTATTTTTCACAAGAACACAGAAGAAAAAAAAATTATATAAAAAGGAGAAAAAAAACTTTCAGCTCAAGAGTTATTAAACTTTTATTATATTTTTCTTTTCTCTCTCTTTTTAGTTAGAAATTGTTTTTCAAATGTACATGGAATGTACATGAAAGGCGAATGGAATGTATATGTAGTAATTTTCGGGAGGGAAAAATCGATTTCCACACTCACAGTAGCAGTAGAAGTAAAAAGGGACAATTATCAATTATTATGACTATAAACTCTTTTAGTTTCACTTTGTTTTCACTTAGAGCTTATGATATGTATTAGATGATTGAGTTAATCAAGTGTCTATTCACGTAAGTCCACTTATTATTACTTATTATTAACACACACAAACATTTGCTTGAGCAACTTATGAACTAATTTTTTTTTTCTCTTCGGTTCATCATTCTCTTAACTACGCTTGAAGAAGAGTGCGTTGGAGTTATTGCTAACGAAGACCGTCGACCTCGTACTTAATACTTTTATTTTATTCACCATTGTTGACACTTTAGCGCCTTAAATATTACACAACAACTCTTTTTCCCTCATTCGACAAAAATTATAATAAAAAAATTAAAAAATCTCACTGTGTCGATTTTTTTAGTTACGTTGAAAAAAACTTTTTCATTTCAATTCCTATCGCGAAGGGAAAAAAGATGGCGAATGGTGAGTGAAGAGCAGGAGCAGCAGTGACTTTACGGAAGGTCTGATTTTTCTCTCTCATGCTAGCTTTTTCTCTCACTCTAGTACTACAGTTTTACGGTATGAAAGCTTTTTCTTTCGTATACGTTATACTATAATGTGTAGCAAGCACATGCGCGCAGCAATTTTAACGAACGTTGTTGTACATTAATTTGATTTTAAAGAAGAAAAAAAAAATAATTCTATGTGTTTCTATTCATAGTTTCATGCATCTTCACGTGTATTTGTGTTACACAACCATGTTATCACATACAATGAATTGCATAGAATGAACTGCATGGCGCTCTTTGGAAGAAGAAAAAAAATTTGTTCTGCTTTCGTGAAGCTCACAACATTGAGCTTCATATTCACACACCATTACGAGTGCAAATGTGTGCGAGTGCAATCAACTCGGATAAAGGAAAATAATTCATTTTAGGTGTGTAAAGAAATACTATTATGTACTAGTAAATGAGTTGCATTGTGTATTCTCTCATCAGTGCAGCGCAGCAGCATGTATATGAATACGAACTACTACACATAACTCTTGTAGTTGTACATAAATGATTAGACATGATTCATTTGCAATGATTTCATATCTCTCTGTATCCTCATTTTTTTCTCTCTCATAGGTTAAAGGATGACACTATTCTCTCACTTATAAAACTTTGATGCTTTATCACATAAGTAGTGTGTATAGGCATTTATGAAATTGTTCATTCGAAGAGTATGTTTATTTAGTTTTTCAAAATTGATTTTTTTTACATACCTTTCTTCTGCCGCAACAAAGCATTGCCTTGCAACGGGAATGTCCTGTAAGATATAATAAGATGAAATTAGAATTGGAATTTAATTGAATTTGTTATTTGATATTATTTTGGAAGAATTTATAATGAGTTACAAAGAATCTAATTAAATGAAGTTTTTAAATTATAATTTAAAGAGCCTTGTAAGATTAGGATTTTCTTGCAAGAGCATCAAGTCAGATATTTTTAGAAATATTTATTTAAAAATCAAAAATAAATATTAAAATATTTTTGAAGTTCGAAAATCATGAATTTAATTTGATTCTAACTTTTTACCCTATTTTAACATTGTTGAACCTAATCTTCAATTTTCTCTATATTATAAGTTCTTTCACTCATTCTCACTCGACTTAATAGTGCAACTCTCATCTAATGCAATTTTACATGAAGTAGAAATTCTCGAGTCATGTGCTTTTGTTAAAATGACAGAGTGCAATTGAAATAACTACATAGGTAACAAGTTAGTGTTTTTAAATTTAACTTAAAATGAAAATTTTGTTGAAACTTTAATTGATTGTTAAGAGATGCTTGAGAAAATGCTCTCAAGTTGATCGAAAATTAAATTTCAATCTCACAAGAGAAAGTAAGAAAGGAAGGAAATCTCTGAATGACCATTTTGGAGGTCAATGCTCTAACTAGAAACTACTACAAATAGGACGATAGTCTATTTTCAGACATCGATTACTCGCTTTTAACTTCATTGAAAGTGATTGATGACAGCAAGCAAACATGAATGTATAGCTTCCTCCTACCTCATGTCATGACATATATATTTTTTCACAACTAGTAAGTACTTTAAAATTACATGAATTCCTGAACATGTGAAGATGTATCTGTCATACTGTAAAAATCAATGGACAGCAACATTTTCTGGTTGGTAAATTTTAATCCTATTTAACACTGTTTTACACATCATTGTTATTAATAGAGACATAAATCTATAATTCAAAACGGATTTATTGTAAAACCTCTGTCGCTTTAGTTTAGCTTTTGAATTATTCATCCCTTGAAACGCTTTCATATCATGAAATATAAATTACACAGGAGAGAAAGAGTTAAAATTTCTACACTACATCAATGGATATAATCATAAATCTTCATTATATGTATTTTGGGATAAATGTATAAATTTTCTTATACTAAATGAGAAGAAAAAGATCTTTTTTACATACCTGTAGCCGATGTTTTCAGTCGTGTAAATTTACGCCACTGCATTAGATTAATGGGTCTACGATTCGGCACTTAATGGTGATTAGTGTCGAATCGAAAACTCCACTACTCAATTGACACAGTATCAATCGACGTCTAATCTTGCCTCCGAATTCATTCATAAAAACACCGTTTTTGGCTTCACACTCACTCTCTTATATATTTCCTCTCACTTTTGTCACACTCGATTCACTTAATCGCTTTCGCCTTCTTTTCTATTAATATTTTTTTTTTTTGTTGCTGCTTCACTCCCACGTTTCTATACGGGGTAGCTTTCTATTTTTTCTTTCTTCTTTTTCTCTCTCTCGCGCGCGTTATCAATACAACACAGAATAAAAATGAGAATGTCAATTGTGTCGAGGCTTACACAAATAGCATTTTTTTCTTCATCATAAAATTATTATTGATATTGTCATGTTCTCTCATTTCTCCTCTCTTCTGTCTGCCTTTTTTTCGCCTTTTACGATTTAAACAAATATCTCATCATCGTGCTTGGTTTTATGATTATGAGCTTACACTAGAATATTATGATAAAAAGAGAGAAAAAAAAACATGAAATCATTTTTCAATTCATTTCTTGTCAAATTATATTTTTTGTCTGTGATTTTTATGAGAATAGGAAGTTGAATATTATGACAAGGGTAGCATGTAAGGTGTGACAACTCTTTGACTTTTATTATAATGAAACACTTTCGATTCTATCCACCCCATCTATTCCCACCCTTTTCTATACAAACATACTGGCCTATTTGGTGTGAGCAACAAGACGAGCGAGTTATTGTTGTTTCGATTTAGAATTTCAATGTGTTATGAGTGATATAGGTGCCTTAAATTATTTGCTCTCTTTCTTCTCTAATGAAGAAGTTTTGAGAACACAAGAAAAAAGTTTATCGTTAGAAGAAAATTTTTTTCTCCTTGACTTGTTCTTTTTTTGTGTTTCTAATCTTCTTCTTTTGTTGTGTTTTAAACATCTTGAGTTGTTTTGTGTATCCATAAAATTAACTTGTTCTTTTGTCAAATTCTTTTTTGAATAAAGCCTTCACAAAATATTCTCTTTAAAAGACAACAATAATGTTAGTTTCTTTTTAAAGACTTAAATTGTTGAATGATTTGTATTTTCCATGAATCTATGGATATTTCATTGCGGCTTTAAGTGAAATTCACAGCAATTTCCAACTAACAAGTGATCAATGAAATAATTTAAATATGTAGATTAAGTTGTCAATCACGATTATGCTGAATTGCTTGTTGATATTGATGTGATTTTTATGTACAATTTCAATTCAATTTCATGGATAAATTTTAATAGAAATTTTTATATATACTTGTTTAAATTTTGCTTTCGGTTTTATAAAATTGTATAAAAAAATCAAAAAAAGTTTTATGTAAATTTAGAATCAAATCTTATTGAATTATAATAAAAATCAATTTTGAATAACAATTTATTTTTCTAAAATTTTCTAAGAAAAATTGATGGAATGGACACTGAAGTTTAAAAAAATTATTTTTGCTTTTTTAGAAAAAACAATTATTTTGCCCTTTTACTTCTTTTGTTTTATTTTACTGGAACACTACAGTGTCTATGTCTTCAGAAAACGTAAAGAAATTCATCTTTTAAAAGAAATTTTAAATCATAACATCCACGGAGAAAAACTTTGCAACTGGCATAAAGTTGGATTTCATAAAGTGACTTTATTAAAGCTAAACCAGATGCCAAGTACCCATTTACGGATTGGTGTACTTTAGCGCATTTTTGAGGCCACGGATCAGTGTTTGTTAGCAAGTTACGAAATCAACAAATTCGTTTTTATGAAAAGAGCTTAAGCCTAATTACAATTTTCACAGAAAAGTTGAATTGACAAATTTCACATTTAGTTATCAGCTCGATAATTTTATTACACTAATTAGAACTGCTGGAACTATATCAAATCAAAGCAAGTTTACAGATGCTTCTTTGAATAATAGTTCTAATAATCTAATCATATCAAATTTACAAAAAACTTCCATAGAAATTAACTTTGCATTTATTTACATTAAAATATGAAAATTCAATGTGTGAATCACGTATTATTTAAGTATCACAATCATTTGAATTGATTTAGATTTAAAAATTCATTCTTGAAAGCAGATTCTATTTACATAAAAATAACGGTTAAATGGAATTTGAAATTTGAAATTGGCGCGAAAAAAAACGCGTAGCGCAAAAAATTTTTGTTTACAATTTTTAATGTGGAAATTTTATTTCGTAATTTCCCAAAAAATGTAATAAGTGACAGCTTTTTAACTAGCCGTCGCCGCAATAACTCGATAGCACAAATCAAACACAAAAAACCGCAAGTCTCTAGCTATTGTAGTTTGCGAGTTCACGCGCCTCATCCGGGACACAGCCAGCCAGCCAGCCAGCCAGCCAAAGTGAGTGTATAAGCTGCATTTTCGTTACCAAAAATGCGCTTAAAAGCTTTTTAAGACATATAAAGGTTTAATGGAAAAAATTTATGAGTGTCATAAAGTATACTTGTTATGTCTCATAAATAGTTTTATTAGATCCAACTTTATGACAGTTGAAAAGTTTTTCTCTGTGTCATTTTTTCAAAATTATTGCTTGAAAACTTTCTTTATAAAAGAAGTCAATCATGTCCTTGAAAATTTTTTTGACGTTTTTATTTTATTCTGTAATTTTAAGCTTTTAGTAAGATTAAATTTCTTTAGATACATTTTTATTTAAACAAAACTTTTCATACGTCCTCATATGTAGACATAAGAGAAAAGAGGAAAAATTTTATAATAAAATTCCATCCCCTTCTGGCAATAAATTAAAAATGAATAAAATGAAGGATGAGAGGCTGACTAAAGCGAGCGAAAAAGAGAAAGATTGAAAAATGACTTCCATCATTTTAATTTGAAATTTTTTTTTTGTGTATACAGTCATATTTCACGTTGTGATTTTTATGAAGGATTAAACGTTTGAAGCCTCTTTCTTGCCTTTTCATTTCTGTCTCTCTAACACACAGGCATGAGGGAAAGAAATTATATTAAAAGTCATGAGAGATGGGAAAAAGTCGAGAGGCTTTTAGCGCAATTTCCTTGCTCCTCGTTTCATATTCTTTTTTTTTTTGGAATCATGATATGAAGTGTGACAACCCTCCTTCAGCGACATGACACTTTTTAAATTAGTGATAAATGCGGAGCACTTTCGTGTTATAGAATGGCTTTTTTAGGCTTGAAAAATTGTTTCAATTACTATGAATGTCATAAATTTCTGCATTAACCGACGCGACATCATTGCCAATTGTTTCTCTATGTTTTGTTCACATTTTTCATTCATTTGAATGATCATGATGATGAGGAAGGGATATTTCATAAATTTTATGTGCATGTCGGGCCTTCCTACTAATTCAATACTCACATCACATACACACACTCATCTTGTCTCGTCTCTTTTTCTCTTTCTCTCTCTCTCTCGCTCGCTTGCTTTTATCTCTCTTACTGTGTTTATGCTTGCGTATATTTTTATGAGCGGCTGAATAGAATACACATAAAAAAGAGATTCAGAAATGGAGAGAAGGAGGAAGAGGAGAGAAAAAGGAAGAAGAAAAATCGATCGATATTTTTTCCGTTTCGAATTTGTGTGTGAAAATGTTATTCTTTCTTTTCAGCCTAAAGAGGAAATGCTTCGCGGCGTTAAAAAGAACTCAATTTTCTTATATTACATGTAGTGAATGTTCAACTGCCGCGTTCTATCGCTCACTTTCTCGTGTAAGTGTGATGGCGGAAAATATTGCGGAAATGAGAACTTTATGAGCATCAATTGATAAGAATTATGACTTAATTTACCCACACTTCGTTAAAATTACATTAAATTGAGATAAATGACTCGCACTGTTAACATCACCATCTTTGCTTTTTCAACCACTTTTGAAAGCTATAAAAAAGTTTTTTTTACTCGCGCACAAAATGAAGAAATAAAAAAAAATTTTATCAAATTTGATAAATCATTCAATCAATTTCCAAGCCAGTGTATTTGTATGTGTTTTATTAAAGTAGCACAAAACTCTCTCACAATTGTGACGTTTTTCTGACATTGACGAAGAAATAATCAAAAAAAGTTTTTTTATATTCTTCTTCTTCTTCTATTTAAGAAATAACAAAAAGTGACACACAGGAATAAAGAAGAAGAAAAAAAGGTAAAATTCCTTCATGTATATAAAAATAAATCACTTTATATAATGACAAGTATTGAATCGAATAGCTAGTAGCTCATAAATTCGTTTTCCTTTTTTCTTCTCTTTCACTTTTGCCCCCCATATAGCAACGCTTTTTTTTCCTCTCAAGAAATAGAATTTTTTCCGTCTTCGATTCTTTCTTTTCTCACGAGAAATTTATTTTTGAAATTTTTCCAAAGTTATCAATGAAATAATCAAAGTTATTCATCACCATTTACTTTAATGTGAGTTACACAATGCACAGAACTTATTTTAATTGATGATATGAATAGTTTAACTAATAAAGTTTAATATTTACACTGGGACTTACTCGAAATATCTGCAGAGAAAATTTTTTTTCATTAAAAAAGTTTAGCTTTCGTATTTTTGTGTGCGCAGACGTCGGAAAAATTCTTTCAATAGGATTTTATTTTAATCTAGATGGAAAATCCATTTGAATGAATATGTGCTGTTATGGAATGAAGCTTAATGTACTAGAGTTTTTAAATACTTCTTTTACTTTTATTAAATTATTATAAGTTGTTTTAAAAAATTATTTTTGCTGTTTTATGTCAATGTATTGTTTGTTTATAAAAAGATTTTGTTGTTGAAATATTAAGAGATTCTGATAGAAAGTTAGAAGATTCAAATACATTACTTTTCCTATTTTTATTTTATACTATAAGTTTTAAATTAATGAGATCTCGAATTCAAATTTCCTCCTCATCCTCATTCAGAATAATACTTAAGAATAAGTTTTTAACAATTCGCAAGAAGTCAAAAGTTTTGAAAATTAATGAGTGCTTATTAATTAAGTTATTCTGAAAATTTTATATCAGAGTCCAAAAACGTTTTATTTTTTAATCGCAACTAACTGAAATTCAACTAATTTTTAGACGATTAAAAATAAAATACTAATCGACTAAATTTTAGTTGAATTTTAGTCGAAGTTTCTAACCGACTAAAATTTAGCTGATTTACAGTCGATCACTTAAACCGGCTAAAATTTAGTTAGTTGACTTTAACCGACTAAAAACAATTACAGTCGAATAAATTTTAACTTTAGTCGGTTAAAATCGAATAACTAAATTTTAGTCGGTTATAATCTTCGGCTAAATTTCAACTAAATGTTAGTCGATTAGTATTTTATTTTTAATCGACTGAAAATTAATTGAATTTTAGTTAGTCGAAAAACGTTTACGGACTCTATTTCATATTAATTAGTGAAATAAAAAAATGTTAAAAAAATAGTATGATAACTGTTTGTAACGCGTTCTCCCGTGACAAATCAATGATTTCTTTTAGAAAATTTATTTATCACTATTGATGTTAGCTTATAATAAACTTAGATTAAAATTAAATTGTGATTGAATTTGAAATTAATTTTATTATTTAATGACTTTAATGACATTCTCTTCTTTTCCACAAGTCCTTGTACATTTTTCGTATTAATCGAAAATCAATGTTTGGTGTATATGGGAAAATTAAAAAAAAACTAATTTTGAAATTTTATTTTCTTTTGAAAATATAAAGTTTTCTACAAAAACTGTAGTCCAATTAGGTGTCAATTATGTTTAAAATTTTTTATGAAGTTCACAGAAAAGGCTTAAAATTATATCGAGATCAATTTTATAAAATCTTTATTAGTAGCAAAATACTGAACTGTAACACGAAAATCTGCTCACTAAAATGTCACAGGTAACAGGAAATTTTTTTTTATGATTTTTTACCTTTTTCGGGAATTTAAATTTGGAATTTAACGGTTTTTTTGAAAATTCGAAATTATTTTTTATAAACGAATTTTTCAATTTTAACAAAAACTTTTTGTAGTTATTTTGAAAATTAGTGAAAGTACTCGATTGCGGATACTTTAGCGCATTTTTGGCATCCAGATCAGTGTTTGCTACAAATTACAGTTAGCTAATTCGTTTTATAAACGGAAGCTTTATCTTAAATACAATTGTAAAAGCAAAGTTGAATTGCAAAACTTGATGTTTAGTTGTCAGCATTTTAATTTGATTTCAAAAACCAGAAATTTTTCAAAAATGCGCTAAAAACAATTTAAAAATTGATTTAACAGTTTAACAGTAACTTTTCTTTCACAGATTTGATGATTGTAATCAATTGATATATGAAATGTAAAATGTTAAGTTAAAATTTTTTTCTTTAAAAAACAGTAAAGGATACAGAAGGCAATTAATAGCGCCTTTCTTTCTATTTTAATAGAAAAATGCATTAGAATTTTAACATGTTTATATGTTTCATTATTTTCAAATTCACCCCACTCACCGCATACAAAACATATTCGCATTTTTGAATAAAGAGCAATTTTATGTGTGTCAGTAGAAGGGATTCGTGTACTAAAACAATTTTACATTACAGGGAAAAGAATCATCATGAGAAATAGGGGAAAAATAAAATCATTGTCATTAATATTGATGGTGGGGAAAATGAATGACATGTATTAATGATGGGGTGCCATTATGCATGTATGTGTGTTCATCATTCGTTCCAAAACAACAGGTTGAAGCACTGATGATGATAATCGATGTGAATTACATTCGTCGAGCAAGGAAAGCAAGCAACTGGTTTCGCAGGTGAAACAGACTCGCTCAAATGAAAGAGACAACATGATGCGCACTAGACGACTTCCTTCGTCGCAGGAGCAGAAGAATAAAAGAAGAAGAAGAAATTCGCTTTTGTCATGCAATAAAAATCGTAGAATATAAACATTCATACAGCTCGTATTTTATGAACTGTTGCACAAGTCACGGATCACACGAAATACTCATTTTATGCTCGCATTCTTTGCCTATTTCCGAGGCAGCATTGTATTATGATTGCGTCATAGACTGAAATTTATTGAGCGTCAAATGAGCGCTTAATTTTTTAAATATTTTCTTCCCTTTTTTTATGATTTTTTATGACGGAATTAAGAATTTTTTTCCAGCATGGGAATGCAATTAAAATTATTGAAAGCATCGTAAAATTTTTCTTCTATATTGAGAAATTGCACACATGTCACACATTTATCGTGATTTTATGACGCGTATATCAAAAAATAATGGCAATAAAATCATCAAAAAAAATGGCAAGAGAAAATTTACAAAATTATAAAACAATTTTCCTTCAAGGCGTCGCGCAAGGAACAAGAACATTAAATAAATTACACGCATGAACTTTAATATGAAGAAATTGATTTTACACACCTGGCGTCGCAGCAAGAGTAAAATGTATGCCTTTGAAACTAAACAGTAATACAAAGCAAGTTTCGAATATCAGGGAATGAATGAATGTACAACAGGCAACAGAGATGTGATGTGATGTAATAAAAGAAACCCCCAACAATGCAAGAGCCAAAAATAAAGAAGTACCGAGTTTTATGATCGAAAAAGAAAAGTTTATGTAACGGAAGTGTGATTTATGTCCTGCAATGTAAAAAATTTTATTAAAAAATTGTATGTATTCGATACTGCCGGTAATTTTCCTACTTTTATTGTGGGCCAGATAAAGAAAAGTTTTTTTTTCAAGTTCAGCTAATTTTTTAGGTTGATTTAAGACAAGTCTATTAAAGAATCGTTATTTTTGTGATTTATTTTAATGGCTCATTCACATTGTTTGATGGGTTTAAGAAGAATAAAGCTTAATTTGTTATAAATTTCTTAAGAGACAATAACAAATGTTTTAAAATAGACTTCATAATGGATTAATAAAAATTTCATAACTTTCAAGTAAAGAAATAAAAAATTTAATCCAATTTCTTTCCTGTTGCTTCTGCTTCTGTAGCTTTCTTAATAAATTCAATCATCATTGTTTTCTCTGTAATATTTCTTCTATCAAAGCATTTTCAATTTAGTGAATCTTAGAAAGAATAAGGTGGTGAAATGAAAGGTAAAAAAGTGCTCTTACATCGTATCAACAAATAAACAAGCAAGTAAGTTCAATAGATTGAAAGCATCTTAAAAAAAATAAATAAAAATTTCATCATTCATGTATGCTGTTTCTGTTCTGAATGCTGAATTTGAGAACAATCTTGAAGATATTTCCTGTATATATTTTTCGACATAGAAAACCTCTTTGTCAAATGACTTGATTCAATTTTTTTTTCTTTTTTTATTCACACACAGAGCTCTGTAGAGTTGAATTTTTAATAAAATTGATTATTTCTCTCCCGCTAAGTGCAATTTCAAAGTTTTTTTCAATGCTATCAAAAAATAAATATATAAAATACGCGATTTACGATAAATCTAATAAGGCATAAATTGTAAAGACGACAAAAATTCAAATTATATTAATTTGCATTCGAAATATCGCAATTTCCTTCTCACACATTTATGTGAAAAAAAAGGGTTCCTTTGAATTTGATAAAAATCTCATCTTTTTTTACTCTACGCCTGTCTTCCACCCAATGTCATCGAACTAAAGAATCGTTGTGTGAGCAAATTGAAAAGAAATGGGGAAAGAGGTAACCTTTTTTCCTCTCTTTTCTGCGTGTCACATCGATAAGTTCAATGATTGACAAAAAACGCCTTTCATTTCATTGTAACCATTTCCTAAACACATCTTTTTGCTAAATTGTGTGATTTTTTTATCTCCCTTATCGCAATTCACCTTTATATCGAGAATTTGCATTAAATTTTAAAGTTAAAGTGAAAATTCTTGCTGATTAATGGAGGAACTTTATTTGTTGGTCATCGATTTGGAATTATTTATGAATGGCAATTTAGTAAGGTGAAAGGTTTTTAAGATGATTGAAAAATTAAAGAGTCTGCAGAGAGTGTCGGAAATTCTTCAATTTTAACAACCTTGCCATTGACTCCGATTGCAAATGTAAGGCCATAACATATCAGATGATAGCATTGCATAAATTATAATTCGACACCGGAACTTTATCTTTTAGCTAATGCTGTATACTCTACAACTTCTTCAGTATTCTATCAGAAATCGCAAAGTGAAGTAACAAGTTCAGTTATGGTGAAGAAAAATATACAAAAATTATGGAAAATTCTTGCACTTTTAGTGATTGGTAAATTTTTTTTCTCATAAATAATAACAACAACACACACACGAGGCATTTTAGACAGAAAAACTAATGGTTTTCTAACTTTAAAGTTTTGCTTGTAAGTTTTTGCTTATTTTATGTAGTGCTCAAACATCGTGCCAAGTCAGACTCATCCGTGAATATAGGAGAGTACGATATGGTGCACTTCAACTTAGTCTATGGGTGAGTTTGCTTGCATTTTACAAATATTGACAGCAGTGAAGCGTTCATAAATTATGGAAATTGTTACAGAAACATGAACTATACACGCTACTATATAGAGGATTATGTGAAGCTATTGAGCGATGAAAACTTTTCATTTGATCGAAAAACAGTCTTTTAGTAAGCTCCAGTATTTGTCCATTAAAATTTTGCCGTTAATTAAAGTTTTTTGCCTCTCTTTTATCGACATGCACCGCAATAGTGTTCATGGTATATTTATATATTTTTAATCACTTTCTCTTCATAATACTAATGGAAAAAAATTATTAAATTCAGGTTGGATTGAGGATTTTACATCTGAGAGTGTGCAGACTGTTATAAGTGCTTACCTACAGAGAGATGATCATAATATAAGTGAGTTTGAGTGCATTAAAATAAAAGCTGATAAAAAAAAGTTTGTTAAAATTTCAGTTGTTATCGACTGGGGACAATATTCATTTGGTAAAAAAAACTTTTAAAAAGCTTTAAAAAGATTTTAATTTTAAATAATTTTTACAGGTTTTTACTATTCTGTAATTCCTCGATTTACAGCAATTGCAAAAACTTTTGGACGAGTGAGTATGTCGGCATCAAAAGAAATAAACCACCGGCACAATGCCACGAATTACCTTGAATTTAACGCGAGCGAAATTAAAAGCACTCAATTATCACATGACCATGAAAAGTCTCTTTATACGCTCTTCATAAAACATCATTGATGTACGTCGCGTCTTTATTTCCTTCCTCTCACTCCCTTGCGATAAAAACATCAAAGACTTTTTTCTTCTTTCAAGAGATAAAATTTTCTCACAAAATTGAAATTAATTAAGCTTATTAATTTTTCGCTCAAATCGCATGAAAATTTTGTCTTTATTTGTGTGAGTAAGAAAGAGACGTGATTAGAAGCTTTTACCTTCTCTTTAAAGAGTTTTGTCTAATGACCATCGACCTGTACTGCTTCTTTCTCATTTCATCATCTGATTAACCTTTTCTCATGATCCTTTGAGTCCTTTTCTTTCTGAATATTAAAATTGTCTCATCTCTCTTTCTCTTTTCTTATCTCATCAGATTATGTTGGCTTTGTTTGAGCGAGGACTCGATATTAATACAGTTCATTTGGTTGGTGAGTTTCTTCATAAAAAAAATAGAAAACAAAGTTCTTTAAAGTTCACAGAGTATAATTTGATATTTTACAACTAATTAATGAGTTTGCATAATTGGCTGATAATTAAATTCATTAAAAGCAGCTCAATGGAGCTGAAAGTTTAAATTTTTCCCTAATCTTTTTTTAAAGCGATAGAAAAACAAGAAACTTGCTTAATTCTATCTAATTATTACACAATTTACACCCGTATAATGCACAAACCAAAATAAAACTTATTCATTAAGTTGCCATGCTTAATTATCAATACCATTATTATTTTCTCTCTATCACATCATAATTTTATGACAAAAAAGTAATAATAATAGTGATTGTTTTTCATTTTGTCACTTTTTCCTCTTTAGGTCATTCGTTTGGATCACATATAATGGGAATTGCAGGTCGAGAGCTTTATAAAGTTTCTATGGGAAAATACAAAATTAGACGGTAATTGGAAGTCATGTTCACTTTTACGGTGGTTCTTTTTTTTTATAACAATTTGACTAATTGGCTTTAAAATCATTCTATGTTGTTCATTCAATACAATGTTGCTGTACGTATGATGTTATGTTCAACATAACAACAACAGTATATCAGGCCTGGTGAGTTCACATATTATTTTATACTCCTACATTATGCTTCGTTAACAAGGAAAAGTTTCTTTTTTTTTCTCGAAAAAACAATAGGATCCAGCTCATTATGGCTTTTTCCCAACACCATCGCTTGATAATCCTTTATCGTCAACTGATGCAGGTATGTAATTAAAAGTTTCAATTCAATTTAACAAAAACTACATGTTATTACTTCGCAGAGTTTGTTGATGCTATTCATAGCGATGTCAGCTTCATTGGAACACGTTATCATACAGGTCACGTTAATTTCTATCCAAATGATGGAAAATTGCAACCTGGTTGTCCACCGTTTAGCTTCAGAAGTTATATGCAGCTCGTTAACAGTGAGTTATGAATTAGAGCTTAAGTCAAACATTCAATCTTCATCTTTTAACTGTTATTTTAGGTTTCTGTTCTCATAATCATGGGTAAAATCCACATCATCTTCTTTTATTTTTTGTGTGCGCGATGTTTCAATTTGAAACTATAATTTTAAATTTCACAACAAATCACGAACTTGATTCGAGTAGTAACATTTCTGTGTTTGTTAAAATAATAACAATAATAGCAGAAGATGGTTAAGAAGAAAGATATTTCTTTTCATAACCACGTAATATACACTTGCAAATGCGAGAAAATAAAGATAATTGTGATGTTTCATGTGAAATTAGAATTAAAATCTCTTGATGATGATGATG
>JACWBX010004317.1:58599-87994 GCA_014622435.1 Polypedilum pembai
ATTAACTTTCATTAATGTGCGAAAATTTCATTTTATTTTAAATATAATTATAGAATTTTTCATATAATAAAAAAAGAACAAAAAAATTGTTGATGATTTTTTCACTGATTCAACTAAAATTTTTCATTTTTTAAAGCTGTTTGTTTGAAAATAAATAACAAAAGGAATTTTGAAGAAAAAATATTATAAAAAGTTACAATAAATTATCGCATTTTGGAGAACTAATTGAACTATGCATTAAAAGTTTTCAAACTAATTATAAAGCATATACAAATAATCACATATTTTTTATGAACAAAATTACAGAAAGTGTTAACATCGAAACTATTTTCGAAATTAAAAAAAAAGATCAATTTTATTTATTTAAATTTATGATTTGTAAATCCAGAACAATCGTTTTGATTGGAAACAATGTATCATCAAAAAGCTTTTAAAAATAATATCGCTTTAGAGTGATAAGAAAAGCTTCAAATATTTAAAAAAAATTTTTTCTTATTGATACAACAAGAAGAAAGAAAGCGTGAAAGAACTTTTTGGTAAACAAATTAAGCAAGGTCAGGTGTGTGTATGTTTATCCAAACAATTATGTGAATTAAATTTAAGTCGTTTCAGTGTGTAAATTTCTCACATTGATGATTATAAAATGATAAAAATGAATTTAATTTGATTTAATTTATAATCCTCTTTATTTTTCACACGGAAACACAGCGTGAGAGACACATTGTTAGCACATTTGCTACATTTATTCACCTACGCATCATATCATAAATATCCGATACTCTACCATTGATCTTTATTTTTTCTCTCGCTTGCTCGGAAGGAAACACCACAAAATTTAGCTCATGCTACTGAAAGTTATTCTACAAGCAACAGATATCACAGAGAGAATGGATAAAAACGGGAAAAATTCAATTTTACAGAAGGAAAACTCTCTCAGTCGTCGGAAACTAAAAAAAAAATTCTATACAACTGGCAATGAAGAGATGATTTAGGAAAAGAAGAAGAAATTTTTTCAGCTTAATTTTCCCACTTCGCAATGCTTATGTAGTAATAGCAAGAGAGAAAATAGCAGATGGTAGCAAAGTTGAATAAACACAGAAACGAGAGTTGAAGCGAGAAAGGAATTAAACCCATAGAGATGAAATTGCTTTATTAAAGTTTAATCTACCAATAGAAACTTTTCATATCATCTCAATATTTTTTTTTCATTCAAAAGGATCAACAAGTTGTAATCTAATTTTTTTTTCTTTTCTGAAAATTTACATAGAAACAAAAATCTGATAGTTTATGGGTTAAAACTACACCCTGTTTTGTGTTAAAATTGCATCAACTTTTCTTTTCATTTCAATTATATCCTCATTATTTGTTTAATTTACTGTAATTCATTTTTTGAATGCTCTTTAATGACGACAATGGCGAATAGGGGAAATAATGGAAGCGTAGTTTATAGAAACAAGTCTCATTAGTAAACATAAATTAGCTTTATTAATTTACGCCCGATATTTTATGGAAAACCACAATATATGTCATTTTGGTACTTTGTACAGAAAATTCACTCAATAATTTTGTCATGGACTATGAAAATGTATAGAAAATAATCGGAAGTGTGACCGTTGGGGAAAATATTCAATGAATGTCGAAAGTTTGATGTATTTTTAATAATGCGATAATGGTAGCTGCATCTGTATTAAAATGCCAAAGGACATTACAATGTGGAAAATTTTATAAACTGAAATGAAAATTTTTTTATTGACATTATATTTTCAAATTTCACTAACGGGAATAAAGAATTTATTTCAAATGAAATTATCAAAAAGTGATAAATTTTAAAGAATGTTAATTACTATTAAAACTATTATTTTATGATGTAGAAAATCAAAAGGAGCAATTTAAATGAATATTTTAATAATTGAAAAATTGTACATACATAAAATCAATTTTAAAACTGTAAAGCGAATAAAAATCATGTAATGTGCACTAATTAGTATTTTAGTTTACCTCAAAATCATTAAATGAGCTTTCAATATTCAATATTTACCGAAATATCTAAAAATCTATTTACAAAATTCTCTCTCTAAATAAAATCGTTTGTCTATTTGCAAAATTTAATCGAATGAATTTTGTATAATTAAATCCATTGAAATATTTACAAAGTGCTTATAGACAATTACATTTATGCTCGCAGCTATATTTGTGAATAGACTCTTCTCACTTTACTATCATATTTGCCTAATAGAATTTCCATGCCCACAAGCATTTCGTATTTACTTCACAAACACGTAACAAATCAGAACACCTTCCAATTCATTGAATCTTCATCAAATTCACATCAAATATGTGGTAGTAATATCCAATCACGTAAATGACTTCTTTGAAACAACAATTATTGATTCTGTAATTGAATTTGCGGGTTTATTAGATTTCGATATGGATTATGAACATGATTAAAAGCAATGAGATTGATTTCATTTAATTGACTCATTTTGTTCATGAAATTTATTTATTTCATTACTTGACTTAATTGTTTTGTTGTTTATCCAAATTATGATGTGTAGTGTGGTATATATGTGTTGTTATATTTGAGAATCATAATCTCATAAATTTTACTTGGTTGAAGAAATTTAATGTTTTTTATCGAAAAAAACGTAGTTATAAGCTTACATTTATATTTTACTGAAACAATTTCAATTTAAATTTCATATACATCATACATGCAGGAAATTTTCATTTTAGATTAAACATAGAATTTCAAAAGAAACCTTTCACATATGAGAGAGAGAGAGAGAGAGTTATAAAAGTCAGAAATACATAAAGCTAATTAAAAATTAAACCTTTGCTTTGTCAAAGCCAGTAAAAACCCATTCATTCAAAATAAAATGAATTTAATGAAGCGTTTTTTCAGTGAAAGACACACATAGTAGCAAGGTAGCGCAAACACCGCAAGAATAAATTCAACGAAAAAAGCTTATTAAATATATCATTATCATCAACAGCAGCAGCAACATCAAAGACGCTTGAGAAAAAAGTACTGAAAACATACATAATATGCGAATAAATGAACGTGAAGCTGTCAGCAGGCTCATATTGAAAATTGAATTTTTCCCCACATTTTAAACGAAAGAGAGAGAAAAGCGAATAAATGAGAATCTTTGGAAATTAATTAGCTGAAGCGTCTTATTAAGAAGATACGTGAAATGAGGGAGAAATTTGTGTAAAAAAGATGAAATTAAAATGAGAAGAAAAGCAATCATTAAGTGAAGAATTTTTAAAATAAAATCAATTGAACTTTACTTTATATAAGCTTTAGATAAGCTTATCTTAAATCAGAGTTGACATTAGTTGCTGTAAGTCGTTGGTTTTCTAAATTGGTTTAACGTATTTTTTTTAGTTTACTGCTTTTGTATCACAGTATAGAAATTAATGTCCATAGACGAATATTTTGAAAAAGCCAAACTCTTCTCTAGTTCTACTAATCAGTTCGTCGGAATGACTCGTTGTGTGACGCTATATGCTTTAAATTTATGAAATCATAAACAACGCTTTACGCTTCATAATTTAATAATAGGAAACCATCATCAGAATAAGAATCAGATGAAATAATGAGTCGGAAATAAATTTACTTCTTTTACTTTCATTAAATTCCACTTCTAAATAATTTCTTTTTTTTCTGATTGAAAAGGCAGCTGGACATTCACAGCATGCAATTAATTGATTATGTAATTGTATAATTTAAATAACGGCTGTGCTAACCATTCCACAAATTTCAAAATCTAGTGAAATTTTTACTAACGTAATTATAAAACAAAAAGTTTTCTCTACTAAAATAGTGAACATAAAATCAAGAAGAAACGAAAATTTCTATTTGTTTTATCCTAAAAATTTTTCATTTTCTTCTTCATTTTGAAAACTTTCAATGATTTGTTTATGTTTCATCATTTACTTTTCACATATAATTTTTAGTAACTTTATAAACTAATCAGAATTTAATTCAAAACTTCTCAGTTGCCACAATAATTAATGGGAGAAATTTTAATAAAAACAATCCATTAGAAGAGATTTCATGCCTAGAAAACTTTTTCTTTAAGCTTCTCTTTCTCTTGGTCGTTAAACTCATCAAGAACGGACCTTTTTCAACCATTAACTGTCGCTATAGATTGAAATAATGTAATAACAAGATTTTTCCAATTTTTCTTTGTCTTTTTTCGTCTAGATTTGTGCACAAAAAATATTCATCAAATATAAAGATTAATTCAACTCTTCGCTAGAATATTGTAAGAAAATGAAATGAACAGATTCTGATGACAGAGGAAAAAAGTTCATGAGGGTTATGGCAAAAAGATGAATTTTTTGTGGGTAAAATTGTCAGATAAAAAAGTTTCTTCTTGGAATATTTTTATCGTTTTACGGTGGAATAATTAAAAGAAGCATATTGAAGAATAAGAAGAGAAAGTTGATGATAATGAAGACTTGAGGATGTATAATTTGTACAATTTTTGTAGTACTTTAGTATTAAATTAATGACCAATTATTATGAAGTATATTTAAAGTTCAATAAATATTGAACTTCATTAAAAGTTTCCTTTCCTGTTCGTTCTAACGTCTTCATGTCTATTAATATTCAGGACAAGGAAAATGTTTAGTAACAAGCTCATTATCTATTTTTGTTTTAAAATTTTCATTCAAAATTCATTAATGGTCTTATGCAAATATTTTCCTTTTGCTTTTGCCTCTGTTTATCATCATTTTGATAATTTAAATGTGAAAGACCATTAAGTGAGAAAGTTTTCTAAATTAATTCCGTTATTTTTGCTTTAGCAAAAGGCAAGTTGTTAAATTAATTTCTTTTCTTTCATGAGAAACATTCCTTATGGCGACTTAAATTATTTTCGCTATGCAGACAAATCGTTTTATTTTGCAAAGTGTTTAAAGAGTAGAAAAAGTTTGATTATAAAAATTTAAATATTATTTTACTAAAAAACTCACTTGGGGCATCACAAATGTTTGACTTCTTATGAAAAATTATTCTTCACTCAATAAGATTATAATTTCAAATGAAAATAAATTTTTCAAGAAAATTTTTTTCGCTTGTTGCTGATTCTAGCAAAAATTTATGAGAGCATTTGGGAAATATTTAAAGTGATGGTAACGACATCAAAATCTTAATAAATATAAATTCCGCTTACGCACATTAAATTCAACACGTGATGATGTGTTTATAATAACACAATTTGATTTTCCTGAAAGCAGTGAAATGAAAAGCGTCTTTTTTATTTTTCCACTCATTGCTGTCATTAACCCAGAAAATTGTGTGTTGCTTTGTGTTCCAAATGAATGCCACATGAGATTGTAAATTGTGTGTAAAATTTGATAGGCGTTTATTCTAATTCATTGAGTTCATTAATGAAGAAAAGGCATGAACAATATTTTTGTTGTTTTCATCATGTGGAGGTATTAAGAGGAAGATGTTAAAGCAGAGATTTTTTACAGCTTGAATTGCTGTAACAGTTGCTTTATAAATTTTTCGGTGAGGTACAAAATCACCCAAAACCAATTTATCCACAGTCGAAAAGGACAATTTCTCCACAAACACGAGGTTAATTTATCCACATACAAGTCTATGTGGATAAATTCTCCTACAGAAAGTCATTTTATCCAAATACAAATGAAATTGTGGAAATTTTGTTTTCATGTAGAGCAATTTTTCCACATAGAACTGTATGTGGATAAATTGACTTCGTGTCGGACAAAATTTCCACATACATTTCTATGTGAATAAATTACCCTTGTGTCGAGTAAAAAATTATTTTTTTCTTCTATATAGATAAATTGTCCTGACGTTTGATCAATTTATCCACAAATAAGTATGTATGTGGAAATTTTGTCCGACACGAAGTCAATTTATCCACATACAGTTCTATGTGGAAAAATTGCTCTACATGAAAACAAAATTTCCACAATTTCATTTGCATGTGGATAAAATGACTTTCTGTAGGAGAATTTATCCACATAGACTTGTATGTGGATAAATTGACCTCGTGTTTGTGGAGAAATTGTTCTTTTCGACTGTGGATAAATTGGTTTTGGGTGATTTTGTACCTCACCAATTTTTCCAAGCGATAGTATGAAAGAAACTTAAAGTGATTTAACTAATTTTCGCAATTTTACTTTACTAAATAACGTTCGTCGAAGGCTTGTATCATGTAATTTTAAATAAATACGTTTAACCGCAAAAATTCAAAAATGTCTTCGAGAAATACGAGCTGAAATTTCAATTTTCTCTTTATTGCAAATAAATACTTCCTATGAAAAGATTTTTACGACATTATTGCTATGCAGGATTTGAATTCTTTAATTTGCAATATTATTTTGTTTCAAATAAAATGTTTCATAATTTTGAGAAACTGCAAAAGTCAAAATGTCTTCTTTTTGACTTTAAGTTTTGATTTGAAGCAGTTTATTGAACTAAAAATACTGTACATATGCATCACTTCATTTTTTTTTTTTTCAATTTAACTTTCATTGTTAGCTATAAAGACTGTCGGGAGAATATTTTAAGCATTTTCATGAAAATTTCTTTCTCATTCTAATCTAAATTACTTTAGTCGACTTTATATTATTGCAAATTGAGTCTCATAGCACTTCATTAAGTCACTGTTAAGTTTATTATTATGATTATTGATATATATTTGCATTTTTACTTTAATTGAATTTCATTTTAGTTTTTTAAACTTAAAGGTTGGGTAAAAATCACAAAAATTTGAATAGCTTAGTCAGATAACATTCATCATCATTAGAGGATTCATTATTAAGGAAGTATCATCATCACTAACACGCATGATTAGAATGAATGTTTATATTTGTGTGTAAAAGACAATCTCCTTTTCAACATTATTATGATTATGATGATTCACGTTTGATTATAACATCAAATTTCATGAATTGGAAAAATAATGATAATATACAGTTTGCTCATTCTATAACATTAATCTACAGATGATTTTCTTTGAATGAATATTTCATAAGGCAAATTCATGCTGCTTGTAAGTTCAAGGTTGGAAGAAAATTGCCTAAAATATTTTATAAAATTCATTGTTGAGCAAAAAATAAATAAAAATTCTTCACTGATGAATGAAAAAAAGAGTAAGAATCAAGCATAAACATCAATATTATTGACAAATAAAATAAGAAAAGCATGTACGTGTCAACATTCATAAATCAAAAGCACACACATATAGAGGAATCACATAAATTATGTTATGAAATCAACAATTTTATCATCAACATTGATTTCTTTTTCCTCTTTCACTTCTTTGGAAAATGACGATAAAATGTGTAGATTTATATTCGGGGAGCATAAATAAATGTAAATCGCATACAATCTGATCGTTAACTATCGAAATATGTGTACATAAAGCAAAGAAAAGAACGAAAACAAACATTTCAATTCAAAGGACAATAAAAGTGACTGAAATGCTTTTTCTATGTTTATTTATTTTCAGCTATGATGTTTTTATGACAATTTTCTGCTTAATGATGAATTTTTTTCGGTTTACACACAGATTGACTATTAATCTTGAATTGCGGTGTCTTATTGAAGAAACAATGAAAAATTTACGACTGCTTTAATTTTTATGACATTTTACCCATCGGAAGTTTTTCATCTATTGTTATTCAAATTTCTCGAGTAGTTTGCTGTTTCAGTGCCATTCCTTGCATAAATTTAACTTATTGTACCGCATATTATTCAAATTACAAAAAAAAATCCTTTTAAATTGACTTCTTAATCAATTTCCTCTCTCAACTTATAGAAAATTCAACTCAGTTCACTTCATACCTTCAAGCATGAATAAAAAGTGAACATTAAAGAAGCGAAGCAAGAAACTTTATTTCACTATAACTATGAAGTTGCAGCACGTTTTAATGAACTTGCATATGATCTAAATTGAACATGTCATTAAGAATATTGAATGTGAATGCAAAGTAAATGTGATTGAGGTAAAGAATGCATTTTTATAGTAATTAATAACCATTTTCTCTTTAAAGTAAAGATCAATAAAAGAATTATCATTTAAAGTTTTTAAGTTGGTCTTGTTTTGAAGGAATATTGTTGATTAAATTTAAATTTAAGTTCTACTAAAATCAAATGTAAACAAGACATTTTTAAAACAGGAATGTCAAATTATTTTTATTTACTTGAAAAAGGTTTGGAAAGATTTATTACGGATTGCTTTAAAATTATTATCATGTCCAAAACAAATCAATATTTATTAAAATTTTTTTAATGGTTGACATTTGGTGTGGTAGACTTTAGATCTACATTTTCTTTAACTCATCAACAAACAAAAAAATTCATGCATTGTACTTTAAAAAAATTTAAAATTTTAAAAATAAATAAAAAATAGAAAAATTCATTTTATACAGAAAATATGAGCCATTTCCTTTTTAAAACACGAATGAAAATTCACACCAGTATACATTTCTTCTCACTTATTCAGAATGCATTGAAACGATAAAAATTCAAATGCATTTGACTTGCATTGAGATTTTGCACATTCATTGAAAGACGAGAGTGTATTCAAGAATTGGATTTAAAATTATACATTCAAAGAGGAAGAAAAATCAGGAAAACAAGTTTCAAGTAAAAGATGATGCATTTTGAGCAGATGTTTTGAATCGAAATGCTGCCATAAAGCTATATCTGGAAATAAAGAAAGCCATTAGTCAAAATCACATAAGAAAAGTAAAAATTCATTGCCAATAGTAAAATATTGACATTGAAAGATTTTTCTTTTACTATTTAAAAATAAAATGTGCATTGCAATGGGCGCATTGTAAAAATTAATTGACAAATTTTTAATTTTTTTAGAAGTAAGATTTTTAAATTTTTCAAAATAAAATTTAAATTTTAATATGATTATTGGTTTTAATCTTCCATTTCCTTTTTATTTAATTTAATAAATAAGCACAAAGATGTCGATATCGCCTCAAACAAAGTTCTTAGATCCGTTTTTCTTTTTTTTCCTAAATTTAATTTCTTTTCCATTACTTGTCATATCTTTCTCTTTTTTGCCATGTTCAACAGTCTGATCCCTTAAATCATCAGTATGTGAATGTGTTTGAATGCTATCTACTTTAAAAAATTTCATAACAATACTTTTAATGTGCCCCAGAGTCTTTTTCAATTTCCATCTGAAAAAGCATGAAAATTTTTTAACAGCAACGGTCTTTGTCCATTCAATTTCCGTCTTTAAATTTATGTGCCTGTGAATGAAAAAAGATAAAAAGGAAAATAGGCAGAAAACTTTTCATTCTGCTTCAATTTTTTTTCTGTTCTTTATGAATTGTGCCTCATGATATGTCATGTGAATTGTTGGCATTATATTGATATAAATGGAATGTGACATAAAAAGTTATGATGATGGCTATTAAATTTATGAGAAAATGCATCAATTTTCTTACATTGATTTTCAACACTGATATTTGCTTCTTGTTGTTTTACTAACTGTTGCTCGATTTAATCTCGCTTTATTATTTTAAT
Source organism: Polypedilum pembai (assembly GCA_014622435.1). Classification (NCBI taxonomy): domain Eukaryota; kingdom Metazoa; phylum Arthropoda; class Insecta; order Diptera; family Chironomidae; genus Polypedilum; species Polypedilum pembai. The sequence continues at coordinate 68,138 of JACWBX010004317.1, forward strand.
AATTTTACGGAATATAATTCATTTGAGCTTAAAAAGATAATTTATTTCCTTTTATAATTTAAATTGAAACTCATTTGTAAATCATAAAAAACCTTAATTAATTTCATGAAGCATTGGTTTAAAATTTTTGATGAAATTGTTAGTTGACTTAAAATGTAGAATACCCTGAAAAATTTACTAGTTTAGATTCTCTGAAAAATTTTCTTCTCTGCTGAAAAAAATGCAAAAATTGTCTATGAAGTGGTCAAATATATTTTTGTTATGTTCTATCACCGCAATTTAAATTATTCAGTCATGCTATGTCCTCATAATTCATTTCTACTTTAAAATATAAAAATGTCAAAACATATTTGTGTTTTCAGAAGCCGTAAAATTGCTACTCAAATTCTGAAAATTCAAAAATAATTGTACAATTTTTTCTTTGATTTTTTTTCAATGTGTTTTTTATTTTACTAATTTCTGAATAGTTTTTTCTTTTCATGTATTTCATGTGTTTATGTCACTAAAATGCAGCTGATTTATCATATTTCAAATGACTACTTATTTCAAATTTTCTCTCTTTTAAAATGAATTTATTTTCGCTTATTGCAGTTCATTTTCTTTTTCTTAATAATTTTAAAAATTAATATCATGCATACTCCAACTCTCCATTTTCACACAGTTTATTTCTTCTAATAAATATCATTATTTATTTATATATTTACTCTTTTTGTACAAGATTGTCAAAGAATTTTTTTAATTTAAAATTTCTTGTAGTTCATAAAAATAACAATTATTCTCTCTGTATGGGGTAAGTAAATTAAAAATAAATTCATCAGTTGTGTTGATTAGTATTTTCATTTTGTATTAATTTATTACAAAATTATGATGTCATCTAAGATTTAACAAATTCACAAAATTTCAACATTCAAAGCAGAACATTTCATTAAGTATTTTTTTTATTTTCTCAGTTGTCTGTCCATAATTTTCTTCATGCTTGTATATTTTTTTAAAAAGAAAACTTATTGCATAACTGATTCAAATCATCGCTTGACAGATTTAAGTTGCCATGTAGGCAATTCATTTTCAGATTTGTGACAGCTTTACACGGATGTTGATCTAAAAATAGGTGGAAATTCTTGTAGTGCAAAAAGAATTAATTTTTCTTTCATTTTAATCCAATTAATGTTTCAATCAAGTAATTATAAATCACAAAAAATAACCAGGCTTTCGACATCTCAATCTTTAAAAATTCAACATTGAAAAATTAAAAATAATTTCGAAAAATTTTAAAAGATTTAAATAAAAAAAAACATTGAAATTTAAGAATTATGCAGTGTTATATAATATAATTCAATAAAATACCACATTATGCAAGCAGCTTTCATAGCTCAAATTTTCTCAAATTGTATTTCGAAAAAGATAAATTTTTAAATTCGAATTTCAAAATTATTTTTCGAAAAATTCAAATTTTTAAGTCTGCTGAAAAATTTCTTTTTGAAACTACTTTCATGTTATAAAATGTTGTTGAGGAAATTTAAATTATTATTTAAAGAAATACAATATAGTATAGTAAAATTTTAAATATAAAAACTTGGCTGTCTTTGTTTAATCGGTGTCCATAGCCTGAAAATTATATTTTCTACATCTCAACGAAAGTAGTCAACGATGAAATCATTAGTCATGCTAATATGAGCGAAATATTACTGATGGTTTGGATATTATTTTAACATTTCTTATGAGGCTAGAAATTAGTGAGTAAGATTTCATTTTGTTTTTGCTTCAGCACCTGTTGTCATAAAGTATAAAATTAATTTTTCATTGATTTTATATACATAAATATTACAATTTGATTGAGGAAAAGCTAATAGCTGCGCAATATATTTCATGTAATTTTTTTCTTTTTGAAATGGAAATGAAATCTTTAAGTAAGAGCACACAAATGTTACAAAAGGAAAGAGAACACAAATTAAGAGATTCATTGAACTTGTAAAAAGAAAATTTGGCTTCAAGGATATTTAAGAAGATAAAGGCAAATTTTTTAGAAAACCTTGAAAACACTCACTCACAATTCATATAAGACTGAGTGACTTGAAATGCCTGAGTGGATAATAAAATAAAGTAAGAGAGAAAGAGAGAAGAAAAGGACAAAATTGTGCTTGAAACATCATAAAAAAATTTCTGTTTCATAGGATTTATTCGCATTTTTTTCCATTAGAGTTTACAACAACAGATGGTTTTGTGTGACTCCCCCACTCTTTTTATTTATTTTTGAAAGCACGCACCATAATGTATATGTGAAAGAAAGTTCTTCAACAAAATAGAAATAAATCAAAAAAGCACAATTTGTATGTAAATTATACAAATTCACAAATCTTTCGAGCTAAATTTATTCTTTCATTTCAATGTCTAAACGAGTGAATGGAAGAAGAAAGAAAAAGAAATAAACTTTCATCTTTTGTTATAGTTGATAGGAAACAGATATGTGTATTCTCATATCCTTATCCCTTTTCCTCTACTTCATCGCTTTGTTAAAATTCTATTTGTATAAATTCCCATGTCAACTTTTACTCTTTCTGTGTCATAAGAGAGCTTTTAAATGCGCTCTCAATTGTAAAATCTCATTCAATATCCCGCATGTTTGCATGAGAATTATTAAATTTATGACTTTACTTTTATCCGGATGTAAACTTTGTCAATCGATTGCACTTGAGAAACTTGTTTTTTTATTCACTTAATACTTTGTAAACTAGCACTACATGTTTAACATTTCCAAAAAGTTTTCACATCGAGAGCTCATACAAGTGTACTCTCATTGACCGGCAATTTCAAGTGAACTGTATGTAGGCTAACGATGAAGGTGATGTAAAATTTCTGCAAGTGTTGAAACCTTTGACAATTTAAACTTATTAATAATTCATAATACAAAAAAAGCTCAATAATGTGTCCTAGAGTGATAAATAATTTTTTATTCCTCTTATTATCACATTTTCCTTTTCGTGATTTAATGCTTATTGCAAAGAAATAAAAATTTGAGCAGCTGATTCAGATTCTCGAATCTCATTCAATTCGCCTTTTTATTTATTTACGTATTTGTTTCGAATTTCGTACGTTTTTATGCTTAGTCATAATAAGATATAAAATATAATATTATAGAACGAAGCAATAAAATAGAAACGAAATCTTCTTTGTTTGAGTACTTTACTTTCATTCTTTGAAAATAAGAATCTTTCGAAATTGATTCGGGAATTGAAAATTTGAGGTTTTCATGATCTTATTTAATATTGAAAGGCTGATTTGATAAATCCAATGATTATTTAATGATTTATCTAATTCAGACATTTCTTATATTCGAGGAAAAACGTTTGAAAAATTCAAAAATGTAAACAAAAGTATTTTGTTTCTTTTGATTTGCTTAAATAAGGGTTGTTGAAGCAGGTGTTTCTGCAAAGTACGTCTAATCTACTGCCACCATGAAGTACTTCGTAGTCATATATACTTTTCCAAAAGTACATGGACGTATAAATTACATGTCACCTACTGTAAGTGTCATGTACTTTGTAGGCACACGTCCTTTTGCAAAAGTACATGCGTTCATAAAGTACGTCAGGCCTTCAGTAGGTCAAATCTACCGGCAGAAGTAGGCAAAACCCAAAAAAGTCCATCTTACTTCTTCAACCCTGGCTTAAATCTTCGTACTTGCATTGTTATATTTCTGTTATGAATAAAAAAGATTTATTTTTAAAGATTGAAGTGATCTTTTAATTAAGAGCTATTAAATTAAACAATATTGAGCAAAATATAAACAGCATAAATTCTTTTATTTATTTTTTGCAAAAATAAAAAAAACATAATTAAAAACTTAGTCCAAAACTGCTTAAATTAGCATGTGATAATTGTAAACATAGTAGATTCAGTTGGCATATATTCAAAAAATTTCATTAATCCTTGAATTTTTTTAAGAAAATTCAATTTACTTTGAAATTGTAAAAATTATAACAATATAGTGACAAAAATTTTATTTACAGCTTAACTGACCAATGATTTTAGCAAAATAATAAAAAATCAATTTATTCTCATTGATTGTTTTTTGCGTCGTAAGTAAATCAATAATATCATTATTTTTTGTGAAATAAATTAATTCTATTGAATTCTAGAACAAAGATATTTCCGAATCAATAATCAAGTTAAAGTTCATGGTATCGACAATTCAAAATAGCGACCAGCGCATTATTTGGCATTTTGTATCCATTTGAATCTCAACTTTTATCATCAAACTTTCTTTATCTCATACCAAAAAAAGTAATTCTAAACTGCAAATCGAAACAAACAAACAAATAATCTAAAAGGTCTTTTCCTTTATCCATTTTGTCAAGAAAGAAGGAAGAAAGTGCGTCGTAATATTCTATGTGTGTTTATGTTCAATATGCATGCGAGTGGATCCCTCTTTAGCAATCGCCCTTAAGAGTAATGTGCCTGAAATTGTTTGGCAAACATGCTCCACAATTGAAATTTGATATGTTGAAAATTGCCAGTTCAGCCTCATACTAATGCTTACAATTTGCCTGCCTACCTATTCTATTATGTAACTTATACATGTATTTGTATGAGTGGATGGGAAGAATGGGAGCAATAACACAAAACATCATGGTTCTGGGGGAATATCTAAAGATATTTCATTAAAAAGTTGCTTCTACCGCTTGACTCATATTTTTCCTCTCAAATCACTTAAATAAATAATGAAAACCTTCTTATGCTGTTGTTTTTGCGAGAGAGATAGCTTTTGAAGTTGAGCATGTAAAAAAAGTTTTGCATGAATAAATGAAATTGCCAGCTTGGGAATGTCAGATTGGATTTATATCAAAAAATCGTGATAATCTGTATTATGTTCGATTCATAAAATATTACAATATTTGCAGACAGGTGTTGAAATAGAATTAAATTTGAAATAAAAGTCACAAATTATTGTTAATAAATGAACAAACATAAAATAGAACCAAATAAAGGACATCGCTTAAGGTGATTTTCAGAAAGAATCTTATAAATTTTTCTCTTTTGACCTCTTGTTGATATTCGACATTCATTCCTGCCACGTGTCAATATTTTCGTTAAATTTACATTTTTCAACAACTTTTTTTCCTTCTTCCTTTTCAAAGCATTTTAAGTAGAAAATGTTTATTTATTTACTTTGAATGCTTTTTATGTATTTAATGCCATACATTATTGAATTTAAATATGATGATATGATGCCTTTATGTGGAATTTTATTCAACTTTTTGATGCTTTTTATAATAATTTAAAGACTTTTCATTGAAGTTTTTTTAAATTTAGGATGTTATAGGAAGCAGCTTGTATTCTGATTTTTTTTTTAAAATATACTCTGTATTAACATAAACTTGATTGCAAAAATCAGTAAATATATTTTTATTTTTATAATAATTCTGTATAATCAGTATGTCTTCATCTTGAGTCAAAAGTCTTGACATTTTCTCTTCTTTTATCATAATAAAAAAATCATTTAATTAAAATTATAAAAAAATTTCAATTTCTTGGTAAATGCGCATTAATCATTGTCAAATCGAGATCGCAAATGAAAGCGCAACAGTTTTACTTAAATTAAATGTCAGACAAATAAATTCCATTTTAAATTATTCGTGAAGTTTCTATCTCTCTCTTTCTCTTTCTTCATGGGTGTTATGATACTACGAAGCTTTCGAAATTGACAAACGTAAGCCCTTGCGTTTGTAAAAATACTTTGAGTTCCTTTTTACTTACAAGTATAATTTGACTCAAATTTTTTTGCTGCTTTCATTTCATTTAATTCCATTCCGCTATGTTGTAGGCTCACTTGATATTTCGTTTTTTGAAAAATATGTATAATTTAAATTTTCCGAGTGCTTCATCGCAATAGCGGGCGGTGTATGGAAAGGGAAAGGAAGGAAGAAAAGTTTAAGAGTTAGAAGCCAAAATTGCTCACATTTGTATACTTTTTACAATGTTTCATTCTTTACCATCATTTTCATGTGTACGAGCGAAATTAAATTCTACAAATCACATGTCAGTACTATAATACCTTGTTTTACTTCCGTCAATTTTTCTTCATTTGTTTTTATTTTATATTTACAATAAATGAGCGACTTCTATCGTGCTTTCGTCTTTAATTTATTTCAGGATGAGTGTGCATGTGATAAAATTCCATGTTTTACTACTATTGTGCAGATAAAATTGTTTGTTACATTGTCTGTCTGATTTTAAAGTGAAAAAATTTCCCATTTGTTTTTTAAATTGGAGGAAATCATTTTGGTTGAAAAATTTCCGTTATTCTAGAAGATTATCAAAAATGATCTTTTTTGAAAAGGGAAAGTTTTTAATAAAAATTGTCATTTGTAATAAAATTAATATAAAATTATGTGCGAAAGCAGAAAACGTTCAAAATTTATTAAAACAATAACATGAAAATTTCATACAAAGTTCTTAAATTTCAATAGTTACTCTGTTATCGGTTTCAAAATTTATTTCTGCATGCTTAATTTCATTATTTTACATTTACAAGTTGTAAACCTTTTAACCTTAAATCAATGACTCACTTTAAAAGTAATAAATTTTGACTTATAACTTATTGATTTCTTTTTTCATTGAAAACAAAACTTCAATTTGTCTCAATTATTTCTTAAAAAATAAAGTCATTAAAAAAACCTTCAAAAGTTAAGAAATCAATCAAAATAAAGCTGAAATAAATTGATGATAAAAAGGAAATAAAAGAAGACTAAATTAGTCATTTTTCACATCATCAAGTAAGCATGAATTAGATCTAATATGAGTTTTTTTTAACAAAGACTTATTAAACAAAATTATCACAATCATTGCAGTTAATTATGTTGATATTTGTCCCATTTGTGTGTGTGTGTGTCACAAAAAATCCACTCGTCTATGTTAATACAAATGTCAATAATGATAATGACACCAAATGATGTTGATGATGAAGGGAAAAAGGTTTAAATTACGAATGTATTTATGAAAAGGGCTGTTCGTGTGTGATGAGTGTAGAGCAAGCAAAAAAGAAATCAACACTTCCTTGAGGCACTTGAAATTCAATCCATACACATTTGAAATTGAATTGCGCCAATTTAAATGACATTCATGTCTTATATGATGTGCGTTAAGAAGAAAAATTGACAATGACAGCATTAAGGCAATCTCCTTAAAAAGCAAATGTGCAAACACACATATGATTCCACTTTATAAAAAATATCAAATGACACAAATGGCCTTTCACTGCTCTTCTCCACGAGAGCTTTTCAAGTGCCGCAATTTCACTGTCAACTCAGTTTTATTTGATTGCTCACTTTCAGCTAGTCACTTACTCTGAATAAGCACACACTCAAACATATGTACATTAAATTTTGACAGCTTCGAATCGATTTTATAATGAAATTCGTGGATACATGTCTGTTCAAAAATATCTTCTAAAGCCACCTTATTTTCACGTGCACAAAGTGGTACCAATTGAAAATTTTTAGAAGCGAATTTGAATGTGCATGACATAAGAAAAATTCAAGGACTTTAAGAAAAATCTTTAAAGTGACATGAAAAAGATAGAAAAATTTTATTGTTGAAAATTTAATTGTTCTTTTCATTTATACATTAAGTTAAGTTACTTTGAATAAAAATTTTAATGATTTTTCAAAAATTAAAATTTTGTTTTCATTATGAACGCAAATTTTAAAATTTTGGCAGTACAAAAATACAAGTTTTACAGATTTTTGTATAACTTCAAAATCAACAAATTTTTTTGAAGAAATTTAAAATTTTGATGATGTGAAAAAAGTTAACTGAAAAAAAATCAAAAACGAAATTTCTGTAATAAAAAAATAACCATGATAATTCTTCATTTCCAAGAAACAACTTTTCAAACCATTTAAATTTTTCCTCATCTCTAAATTGTGTGTAAAAAGGTAGTGTTGTATATGTAGATTGAGTAGCGGTGTGTGCACTTCAAAATAAGAGGTTTAAGAAAAATTTCCCTCGCTTTTGTTCGTAAATCTGCTTTAGGTCATACGCTCAATTTTCTTTGTGCTGAATTGAATTTAAAAAAAGAAAATTTTTCCTTGTGTTTTTTTTTCTTTTTAGCTTTTTTCTCTTTTAAACATTTTTTATTCTTTAAATTTTTTCGTCTACTTAATTTTAAGAGCTTAAACATTCAGTCGTTCTAATAAAATTCTGACAATTTCCAATTAACTTCATATATCATGGTTTTTATGGCGTGTTTTATGTTTTATGTGTTTTTCTCCTTTTAAATTTGATCCAAGAATTAAATTTTAAATACTTCGATTAAATTTTGACTATTTTCGGAGAAAAATTTAGCGATGGGAAGAATTTTTAAATATTTTATGATGATTTTGTTAAAGCCTTTTTTGTTTCCTTCAAAAGAGAATTTTTAAAAACAAAATTGAACTATTTTTTGAGAAATTAGATTAATTTTTGAATTGATAAATCATTAGAGATTAAAATTATCCCGAACATGCTTGCCAGAAAGTTTGTAACTTATAAATAAATTAGAAGAAAATAATCTAATTTCGAGTGATTTTATTTTAGAAAATTTTATTTCTATAATTCCAAAGTTAAATTTTATATACCGAAATCAAATATTTATCAATTTTAATAAATTACATTAAATTTCATTTGAAATAATTCAATTTTTTTAATAAAAAATTCTCTTTAAAATCTCAATGAACTTCCCAAAAATTTCTTTCAATTTTTTAATTTCCTGTTTACCATTCAAATTCACTAGATAAAATTTCATCCCATTAATTTCAATAAGTTTCTTTTTCTTAACTATTAAATATGCTTCACATACACAAAAACATTTTGTTTTCTTTTATCATACGTCATTATTCTTACTAGCTAAAAAAATAGTTCACTTTTGACCTCCTTCATTTTCCCAGAGACCCCTCCCTTAATCGTCACTTAAAACAGTCAAAAAATAAATTCAACGCCTATCCGATTTATGCGTAGCTTTTTCTGCTTGTATTTAATGAGGAACTTAATAGTCACTACTGTCACAATGTTGCGTCACCAGACTCGAATTTCAGAGAAAGCTTTCACGCGCACCCTGATGCGAATTGTGCTGCGTAATTTCCGTGTTCACTACCACACGCTGTGAATGTGGATCACCATATTGACTATGATAAAAATCTTCGCGCATCATTATGTTGAGGCTCGAGCATCTAAAGTACAGGATTTCTTGGAAGGGTTTGCGGAAGTCGCGATTTAGTGTGGCATAAATGATTGGATTAAGGAGACTATTTGCATAACCTAACCACAAGAAGATTGATGACAGTGTGTGATATTCTTCACCAGTTATTGGTTTTACTAGTGCGAGAATGAAAAATGGAAGCCAACAAATGGTGAAGGCTGACATAATGATACCCAGCGTGGTTGAAGCTTTTCGCTCTTTCGCCAGTTGAAATCGAAGCTTTTTCTGATGTGGTGAACCAATTGCATTGATAGGTTTCTCTTGTGTCGTGGTTGTTTGTTGCGGCACGCCATTTAATGCACCTTCCAGTCGTGTTTGTGCACGTTTCTCATCCATAACTATCCGTCGTGCTGCTCTAAATATCTGGTAATAAACGAATAACATAACAGCCAATGGGATGTAAAAAGAACCGAATGTGGCGTAAATTTGATAGCCAAAATTTTGACACACCAGACATGCCGGTCTATCGTCAATCTCATGTTCATTGCCAAGTATTAGAAGAGGTGGGAGTGAAATGCAGGCTGCACCAAGCCATACTAGTGCTACACATAGCATCATTCGTCGTGGTGTTCGTTTCACGCCATATTCTAAAGGCTTCGTAATGGCCCAATAGCGGTCCACTGATATTGCACACAAATTGAGGATCGATGCCGTGCACGAAAGTACATCAAAGCTGACCCAAACATCACAGAAAAAAGTGCCGAAGCGCCATTCATTGAGCACTTCGTACATGAGTGCCGTTGGCATTACAAGCACGGCTACACATAAATCCGATACGGCAAGCGACACAAGCAAATAATTACAAGGTCGCCGAAGCTTACGCACTAAACAAACGGCTACACATACGAGAATGTTGCCAATAATGGTTCCTAAAATTACAGCTAGCAGGATAATACTGATTAAGATGGTCTGGACTTCGATTTGTTTCGTTGTGCCATCGTCGCCGTTCTCATCGCCAGCTTCGAGATCATCCAGCACCGTTGTTGTTGTGGTGCCAAATGATGCAACTGACGATGCGAACGACGACGAGGTGATTTCAGCGAGTGACGGATAGGGTGCAATGGTGCTGCTGTTTTGGTGACTTAATAAAGTCGTTAAATTCGATAGAAGCACGCTTGCAATTTGAGATGCTTCCGATGCGACCGACACTTCGGTCACGGTTGAATAATTGTAATTGATGCTGCTGTGATGATGCTTTGTGGTGTCCGTAAAGTTAAGTACAAACGAGGACAATCGCTCCATAAGCTCATCCATAAAACGGGTTGGTTTTTCTTGCTGTCGTCGCTTGCTGATGGGATGGGTGATGATGGTGGTTTACGATTGGATGATGGACTTTGACAGTCTGCCCATAGCGCACTGAATGATATTGTTGTTGTTGTTATGTAAATTTTTGGGTTATGAATTTTCACCTGTTGCCATTGACAATGTTTTCTGTTGATATATGATGATGTTGCTCTTCAGGCATCCTCTCTCATACGCACAATAACACGTGTTGTGAAATTATTCATTGGATCTCATCAGAGCACCGTTACTGAAAATTTGCTTTCGCTTAATCGCTCTCATGTGCGACACGATGTGATGGATGTCGCGCTAATTTGAATCATAACTTTTTATGTCTGTATGTTTAACATTAATGTGTTTGTTTTGCTCTATTATCCTTGAGAGCTTTTCTCATCACAACGGTAATGATGTTATTCTGTAATGAGAGAGAAAATTGATCGATTAGTTTGAAAGTGATGATAAATTGTGAACATTTGTGATAAAATAAAAAGAATAATTGTTTATATTTTTTAAAATCAGTAATACAAATAATAAACCCCATGACAGATCAGTATTATAAATTAAACTTTAGTCCGACTACGATTGTAATAAATTTAAAATCAAGTTTAATTCTTTTAAATACTTTTGAAATTTTTGCGAAAAATAATTATGATCAAAATTGGGCATTACTGGGCAAGTTGATTAGAGTTGTATTGATAAAATATTTTGTTAATCATCTAAGAAATTTCAAAAAAAATTAAATCTTAATATTAACCTTTGAATCAATATAAAAGAAAAAATTGAGTTAACATTAAATGCGTCTAGACTTGTTTTTCAAAAACAAATCTCTATGAAGCAAAGAAATTTATTATGGGAAAATAACAAGAAGCTTTGGGAAAACTTTCTTGTTTATGATTTGTATTTGGGTTTATGTAATAATTTTCTCTATGGACTTAAAATCTTTTTTCAATTATGAAACTTTTCACGTGATTTATCAAAAGCCCAAAAAAGAACTTAAATGCAAGAGATGAAAACTTTCAAAAAGCTAACAAATTAGTCATTGAAAAATAAATTTTTGTATAAAAAGTATCAAATAATTTTGATTTTTTGACAAGTTGTTTGATAGAATTCGAATATTTTGCTTAAATGCTGAACTAAATTTAATAAAATATTAAAGTGTTCGGTTTTTTCGTTTCCATTGTTTATATTTTTTATGAATTTTATTTAAAAAATTTCCTGAATGAAATTTTGTGAAAATAGATTTCACAATTATGTCATTATTGTCGATTAAAATCTCTTTCTTCATACACAATTTTCAATAATACTCTCATGAGTTCACAATTAAGATAAAAATCTTCATTTGAATGCATAAAGAAAAGGGCGGAAACTTCAAAAGCTAAGAAGAGCTTCCTTATTATCTTCTTTGAGTATATTCATATTCAGATGATGTCTGCACATGTTTTTGTAGGTTGAATGAGAGAGTGAAGCTTAAAGATAAGAAGATGTGATGAAGATAAATTGAAATTTATTGATTGTTCAAATACTTGCACAAGCATAGAAGAGAATGATTGAAAATTTCTTTTTTTAATTAAAAACACTTTTATGTAGAACATAGAATGAATTAAATTTTTTTTAAAAATTTAAATTAAGACAAAATTTCATACACGACTTGCTCTTCATCCTAAATTAAATTATCTTAAAACGTGATGCACTTGCTTTATATTCTACTCGTTTGTCTATCTTCTCTTAATTTTCTTCATTATCAGATTGAGAAAGCAATCTGAACACTTCTTTCGTACATATTTATGATGGCATAAAATAATCAAAAGCAATCGTCTTATGAGAATGCAAAAAAGCTTTTTTAATCTCTTTCAATTCTTTTGTTTCTTATCTACCCCTTTTTTTCATTCTGATGAGCAGAGAGTGAAGAGAAGCAGAAGGAAAATATGTCATCATCATTAAAGCATCTTGCTTTTTTCTTCTCGCTTGTTTACTCTCCATCTCATGAATGTATAAAGTAATGTCATTGCGCAATTTGTTTCATGTTTTATGGCTTGCATTAAAAACTTCTTTCTGCTTTTGTGTCGTTTATGTTATATGAAATTTCCTCCTATTATGCTGTTTATACACACACATACTCTTTTTAAAAACGACATTTATGTGTGTCACTTGTGAAGAAAGGCATCCGTGGGAAAATTGTTTTATTGTGCAATATGTTGCATGGCGAACGAGCAATGATGGAATTTATGAATGGAATTTTTAGGAAATAATTGCGAATATTTGGCATGGCTTGAAGTGGATATCATAATGGAATGTTGTCATAAGCTATTTGACTGCGAATTTTTTTATCATGGAATTATAAGTTTGATACGATTTAGATACCTTTGGTTTAATGTGAGATTGAAACACAAAATGTAATTTCACACACATATAATATATTAAATTTTTAATTTTTCTTCTCAAAGCTATGTGCTATCATTGTCCGTATCTGCACGCGACATCAAAAAATAAGTTCTGTTGACAATTAACATCATTTTGCACTTAAAATTTAATAACAAGCAAACTTTTTAAAGATTACACACCTTAGAAGCAATTTCAGAAGAGCATTATGATTGTATGTTATTCATTTTATCTTTATCACATTGTTATGGTTGGTGAACTTAAAATATATACTTTAACTGCTCCTTTAGAATGATTAATGTTGCAAAATGAGGAGTGTTGTGGAAAAAAGCCTAAAATATGATGCGTCATAAAAATAAATTTGCTCCACTCATATTTTATGAAGAAAATTCAATGTCCCGCATAGACTAATGTTTCATATATGAAACTTTGAACTGATTTTAATTTAATGGTTAATGAAATGAAAATAAATTTTATGATTAAATCAAAATGATGAAAATTTTAATTAAAGCGCATTTTATTGTTTTAAATAGACGTTAGAAAAGGAAAAAAGTGTAAATGTTTTAACAATATTTTCTGTAAAAAAGCTAACATAGAGTAAAAGGAAGGATTTATAAATAATTCAACATAATACGAGGTAGTAAAGCAATGGAGGATTTTGTGAGTGATGCGGGATAAGTGAGAGCGACATTTATAATGAGGTGTAGACATGAATGAGCTTGGCATGTAATAAAATGATGATTTGACGACACATTAAAGAATATAAATTGAAAGCATAAAATTTTCAAGATTTCTTATAAAAAAATTTGTCACGTATTTTGGAAGAGACCATTAATCAACATCGTTAAAAATAGGTCAATAATAAGTTGTTCTATGTTACTGCTGATGTTGACTAAAAATCAAACACATATGCACATAAATTAAATCATACTCAAAAAAGGAAACGGATGTGATTTTAATACGATTTTTCCCCTCTCAATACATAAATCACTCTTACTGAAACTTATTTTTCCCCAAACGTCTTTTATTGAACTTGAAAGCAACAAAAAAAGTTTGCTCATCGCAATTTTCAATTCAATTTTAGAGATATAAAGGAAGCTAGTATTGCATTAAATTTTACAATTCCAGAAAAGTCAAGGGAATTGTTCATCTTATTATCATTAGCATTACCTTGAAATTCTCTTCCATATTTCAACTTGAAATGGAATTTTCTTTTGTAAGCTTAAAATTTATCGCTTGAATGTTCAAGCATTTTCATAAATGGGACCTCAGATTTCATGAATATATTTATGATGGCAGCAGTAAAACTCTCATCGAGATAATGGACTCAAAGGACTCATATTTCTCCTTCTTGTTCATCGATAAAGGTTTGTTGTTGAAAAATATTTAAATTTTTTGCTCAAAGTTAATCCAATGTGAAAAGTGTGAGAGAAAATTTTCATTATTGAGACCAGTTGAAAAGAGGAAAGTAAAAGTTGGAAGGAGAAAAAGAGGAAATTAATCTCTGACCCAAATCACTGTGCATTGTTTTCAGATAGAACCAAAAAAAGGGAAAAAATAGAAAGGGAGAAATATTAAGTGAAAAGCGTGAAGTAAAGTCAAGGCAAAGACAATCTGGTTAACCATAAAACCAAAAATATATTATGTTTACCGTTCATATGCCTTGGTATACAGAATAAATGCTTGCTCTTATATTTTTCTTCGATTATTATTTTAAGTTAAGGAAGTTTTGTGGTTCCTCGGTAGAATTTCGATTCTACTCTAGCTTTATGTTATAATGTTTAATTTTTTGTTTATATGCATTGCTAACTTTTGTAGTTTAATGTTAGATATGAAGAAATTACAATGATTTTCTATCAAATTCCTGTTTTTGAATAACGTTAACAAAACATTTGGATAAATTCAAATTCATTTGCAAATTTAATTTATTCAGTCACAAAAAGTAGTACTTAAATTAAATTTAAATACTGTTATAATGTGAATTAGATATACAAATTAAATTTATGAGTTTATGAACTGTTTAAAACATGTAATTAAAAAGTTAAATTGATAAACTTTTTAGTCATCTATAATTTAAGATCTTCTTTAATATGAAAAAACAAAAGATTTATTTATTAAGATTTCATTAATTTTAAATTTCAATTCGAATTTTTCTTACTCGAAACGAAATATAATTTCCATAAAAATACGATTAATCAGAATATCTTTACCTTGTGTAAAATACTCATAAATGAAAATTTTAACTCTCATTTTGAAACTGCAGATAAAAAAAATAATAATGGATGTAACGAAGGGGAAAGCGTGAATGGATAAGAAGGTACTTTGGAGAAGATTTTCTCATGGAAGTTATTTTAAGATTGAGGTTTTATTGTAGAGAGAAAAATCGATACTTTTTATTCCGCACGTGCTCATATTAAACACAATTTTTTTATGAAAGTTTTAAGTTTTACGGCAAAAGTGATTGTTTGAGACTGTTGTCGTCTATTTCTATAAAACTTAAAGTTCATTAAAAATTAAAGCAAACTTTTTAAATTTTAATACATATATCTCAACATTTGTCATCTTATGTCATAAAACATAATTTTTTTCTCTTACAATAAAAACTTGAAACAATAAATTATTCTCTTATGAAACATCTTACATCGTAAAAAATGAAACAAATCTTCACAAAACTAGAGAAAAAGTTTCTCTTGTAAAAGAATATTTATGTGCAATCATTTCCGCCTCAAAATATGTTTTCTTCCTTTGCCCGCTTATTGCAGTAATATTTGTAATAAAACTCGAAAGTTCAAAATTGATTTATGTTTTCCACAATAAACAATTCCCTTGAGTGCTTTGCTTTTGACTCTTAGAACATCATCATTTTCTGCTTATGATAACTTTATATGACATGGAGGATTCTTATATGAATTTAAGGAGGCTAAGTTATTAATAAAGTGTATGACATTGATCAAGGTTAAGATTATGTGACTTATGAGTTCTAATTAACAACATTTGAGCTTTCATTTATTGATTTTCACATGAAAAGTTCATTTACCTTTGAAGATCAATCGTAACATCTAAACTAAGCTTAAGAAGTTCAGAAAAAGTTCAATACCTTATCAAATTATCATGCAACATTCATTCAATACAATTGCAAGAAATTTGTCAATTCTTCGATTGACAAATGTCAGAAATGAAGTGAGCAATCTTTAGCTACCATTATGCGCCAACGCAAGTACCAAAATAGATTTATTGAAACTCGTGTACACGAAGACAGATCGAAATTTATGCTAATCGACTCATTTGCTTTAAAATGAGACTCACGATACAAAAACAGACCATTGGGAATAAATCAAGCTGTCGACAACGCTAATTTGTGAATGTCCAAAAAGCAAAGCTTGTTTATTTGAACTATGAGTGGTATTTGCTTAGATTTTGTATACTAATGCATAAAAGAGCGTTCAATATCGAGTACTAATAAAGCACTAACTTATTCACATTTCATTTAAACTCAACGGACCTGTTGAGATGAAGTGTAAAGATGGAAATTTAGTCATGAATAAAAAGAAGTAATAGAGAAAAAGAGATTTGATTTGGATGAGTGATTTTTTGTGAAAGATAATGACATCAGATTCTGTTAGAGTTTGGAATTATGTTGAGATGGGTCTGATTTGATATTTTGATCAAATGAATGTTCCATTGGAGACAAATTTGTTAATTTTTAATGAAAATTTATGTAAATTACAAAACAAACCCAAATTCATTAAATTCTACTTTTATGCTTTCAAATAATTTTTAAGTAAAAATCTCCGCAACATCACGTACAAAAAAACCTGCTTCATATCATAATTACTTACAGTAATCGTACAAAACAGTCATCATTAGGTATAATTATTATTGCCAAAGCGTTTTGTAAACATTCTCTTAGCTTTATTTAATTATTTCCGTAATTATCGTTTAAAGTAAATTGCTCGATTTGTTTATGTGATAAATGTCGTTTTGGAATCAAAATTTTATCAAGTTTTGTTTCAAATTTTAAAATAAAAACAATTTATTAACTGTTTAACAATAAACGAGATGTCATAAATGAAGATAATCAAAAACTTAGACAAAAACATTCGTTTGTTAATACAAAAAAGAGTCAAGGTTATAAATTGTAAACTTTCAAGAAAGCAAAAAAAGTCTTTTTTATTCGTAAAGAAAATGTAAACACAAAAATCGCTTCAAAACAATACATAATCGTGTAAACATTCATCAACAAGACTTTAAATTATTTTCTCACTCCATACCTAGCCCTTTTTTGGTTATCATCACACCCAATCGTTAATTATGTGTTTTTGATTCATTCGAATGAGTTTATATTGAGAAAAATTTTGTGGTCACTGCCCACGCAAAAAAATTCTTTTTACTAGTAAATGGTGAATGAAAATAAACTTTTGTTTTTACAACTTGCTTTTGTTGGAAAAGTCATTACCTCATTCTCACTCCTTACGCATACATACTCACACACACACAAGTTCATCGTGTTGTTTAAACAAATCGATGATTATCATTATTAGCTTTACATTTACGTGCTGCACCATCGCATGTATATGCTGAAATAATCAATGATTAAAAGAAGTGTGAGAATAAACACACATATTGAAGTCTTATTTTAATACTTTCTCATTTTTAGGTTCACACGTTTAGCTGTTCATAAATTTTTATTTGACATTGAAAAAAATTCAAAAACTACCGAAATTAAAATTTGAAATTTCAAAAAATTAATTTTTCTTTGTGTCCAATCCTAGTTTTGTTTATTTCATTTTACTCCACTGCGGATTGCGTGCAAGTGGAAAAGTTATTTTTAGAATACTGAAGAAAATTTTCTCGTCTTCGCACTCGCCTTACAATTCAATTTGCGGAAATTACATATTTTCATATTCATGAATGTGTATTTTTTTTATCGGACACGATTTTTTGAGTTTACCCTTAGTGATAGAGAAAAAGAAAAGAAAAAAATTGTAACTTTAATCTTGTTCATTTCTCAATGCTGAATCTTACGAAATCTGATAATTAAATGACCCTTTTGCTCATGGCAATCGATATAGAGTGTCAACAGTATTGGGATTAATAGAGAAACGAATTAAATGTTCTTTTTACGCAATAATCCCCATAACTTCCAGCACCCTTTTTCGCCTTATTTTCACACGATCATTTTATCAACATATAAAAATCCACCTTTCGAAGAAAAAAAATTTTTCATAATTTGTATTGTCGTGAATAATATTTCACCTTACATATTAACCCATTGTCCTATAGCAGAATTAAACGATTCATAAATTTATTCTCAACTGTCAGAATGGTCGAATGAAAATTGTAACATGACATGAACAAAGATTTATTTCAAATACAAAAATTTTAACATTATGCGTAATTTAATGTGCCATTTTATTCGTTAGACTTACATAAATTATAATATTCTCCCGTTTGCGTCTTTTTTTCGGTGAGGCCAAATTGTCAACAAGAACATTAATGACGCTTTCTATACATAAAAGGTTGCTTTTGCCTCGCTGTCACTCATGTCATTTGACGTTATTTTCTGTTGCTTTCTTTTCACTTGTTTGCTCAATGTTGTTTGCTATTGAGCTTATGTTTTTTATTCATTATTTTAATATTCTACATGCATAAATCAGAAATGTTCGTATGTGTGGTAATTTTTGAAACCTTTCCTTCTTGAAAACAATCTAAGCTTTCAATTTACCATTATAAAGAGAATTGTTCATTATGGCAACGCTTTGTCAATTCAAAAGGCACAATAATGAACGTGGGTAGCTGATAAATATTTATTGTAATAACAATTTGATTTTATCATGCGAAGCGTCAATTATTTAGAAATTTCTGTGCTACATGTGACGCGTTTAAATCCTGCGACAACAGTAAAGTTTGGAATTAATGTATAGCACCCGTTCCGATTCGTAAAGCAGAAAAAGAAGACAATGAAATATTTCAGTAATGTTTTATTAAATGTCTGGGTGTGAACAATAAAATTTTGTTTTAGTTTTAAAGAATTTGATAGATTGTCTACAGCTCAGAAATTTTCTTTTCAAACAGAAAGTTATGGCTCATTAAAGAGCTTTTTCCTTAATCTTTAAAATGACTTTGCATCTTTTTTTGAAGGGAAATTAATCATTCAAATTCAAGTAGAAGACGAGCAAACAAGTATGATAGTCTGAATAATGGGAAGTAGACGATCAAACTTCAATATTTATCTTGCTAATACTTCTCATAACTTAAATCTGTTTACTTTAAAAGATGTACATGGAAGTCTATGGAGCATTATTCTTTCTATTTATTTACAGCATCTCCCTAGTGTGAGTCATTTATCTGACTCAACAGACTTTAAGTCTTTTCTCATAGAGTGAAAATTTCAAATAATTTTAACAAGTTTTATTTTTAAAAATATTTTGTAATTTCTTTTCTCAGAAAAATTTGGTGGAAAATCAACCTCAAAAAATGTTTAGATGAAAATCCCACTACCATCAGTAAGTGAAAGTTAAGCAATACCTAGTGTTTTTCCATTTCCCGGAAATTGAGCGGGAACGGGAATGAGTGATCGGGAACGGGAATGAGACAAAAACACAATGAAAATAGCCAAAACTTTTTAAAAAAAGTTGTTAAAAACAATGAATTTTTACATATTTAATATGATTCATTAAATTTTTGCTGATAACTTTAACATTTTCATGATTTTTAGAGCAAAAAAAATTTTTACAAAAAGTTATGTAAATGCCACTAAAAATGGCTGATTTAAGATTTTTTTCGTGTTTTTATTCATTATTTAAAGAAACATACGAAAAAGTTTCAAAATTGTCAAAAAATTAAAAAATTTTTACAAAAATTTTCAAAAATGTTCGAATTTGTATGGAGTCATTCCCGAAGTCGGGAATTCCCGGACTTTCTTCGGGAACGGGAACGGTATGTGGAAAAATTGTACTTAA